>DWNR01003877.1:0-11386 GCA_018250455.1 Polygonus leo | reverse complement strand
ACCTTTCATAGACCTGCACAGTTTTGCACTACCACACACTTCTTTCGCCGCGTATGTTAAGATGATATTGATTTTAAGTTCGCTACACTTTTTTTAATATAATCGGTTCTTTTACATATATATTCACGACAATTAAGAAATGTGAAACTGTTTTTCGAAATTATATGCTTTAACTATTAATAACATCTTTCATAATATCATGGAATAGACTATTAACTGATTATTTTCTTTTGTTGTTTGCCGTATAAAAATACGCTCATTATTGACTAGCTTTCTCAGCATCTATGTCGTGTTCATTATTTTGCAGATTTTATCACATACCAAAAGCATGTGAATAAGTTTTACCTAATAACTAATTTCGTATTAGTCATAATTTTATTTTCGCAGCCATGTTTATTGTTTTTTATTTGTTTAATTTTTATAACGTATGTATTTTTGTTTTTGTCTGTTTGCAATAATTTTATGTAAGAACTTCATATCTGAATGTTTTACATGTTATTTACGTTTTCATATTAATAAAGAAATGTCCGAGTTATAAAAAAAGAATGTTCCCCTTAATCATACATAAGTCCTGCGTAAAAATAAGACGGTGAATAAGACACCATCTCCGCATTTCACACCATTATAACACGTTTGACAGGTGGTAGAACTCGTTTAGTTCAACCCGGGAGGTACTACCGCCACTCTCATAATCCTCCGTGAAACAATTCTTGTGTTTCGGTTTGGAGAGGCGTGGTTGTCGGCTATCCTTATGCACGAGGCGAACATCTTAGTCCTCAGGGGTAGCAATGCACCTGTGATCAAACTTAGGTATGATTTAATAAATGTTACATTCACTAAAAACTAAATAAAAACTACATTCGATTAAAAAATAACGAATGTAGTTTGTTACACCGACAGCATAAAAAAATAGGTTGGTTAATTTTCTATCGAATTTTATTTGCAACTTCGCAAAGCTTTAATGTCGTCATTAGATAGAAGCGTCGTTAACTTTTTATGAGCTTTAAATGTTTAAACCAAAAAATATTTTAGTGCCGTAATAACGTCATTTAAAGATATATATTTAAAGTTTCGCGTTTCAGTCATAAAATATAAATATATTACTTAAAATTCTATGGGTTGAATAATAATTCTCGTTTCGGTTTCGAGAATTGTGGTCGTCGGTTATACCTACTTACGAACGAGGCGAACACTTTAATCTTCTGAGGTAGCAAACGCATATGTGGTCAACCTCAGGCACGATTGACCACATATGCGTTTGCTACCTCAGAAGACGACGGCAGTGAACACTTATCATCAGGTGGACTGCATACTCATTTGCTACATGTAATACGACAATTTCTGTTTTAAAAAATATGTTTCTGAAAAGAAAGATAAACTAAAATACAATACATATCAGCTACATCTTAAAAACGGGAAAATATACTTAGAATTATTAAATAGATAGAATATCAGTTTATCAGCAAATTAAATCTTTAGTTAAGCGGCTCTTATGTGGACGGCGTTCCGTAGAGATCCATTTTGATTAAACCCGATTGAATTCTAACACCCGTGAGAGACGCACATGGATAAGTGACGATTAGACCTCGATGAACTACACTTGTGGATTTAAAAATGTATTAATGCGCAGTATTCGAATATATTACTCAAAAGATGAAACTAATAAATTAAAGTAGGTTTTATTGAAACCATTTTAACAGTAAGTGACTACGTAGACATCAGTAATATTTCGAAATATGACTGAAGTTTCTAGCAGATACGTACACTTAAAATATAAGTTGTATCGGCTTGTGTAAATCTTTTTACCACAATGCAGTTATAAGAACATAGTACCACTTAACATTCGATGATATTAAGACAGAAAGATATGTGATCACACTGTATAACATGTGACTGTATAGTTTTTTAGTTCAAGTAGGTAAAGTTGAAAAGTTCTACAATAACTCTACGTCGCTAATGTATGTTGATAATATATCTCATATTTTCTCTTTCTCTATCGACAGTTTTCTCCACTACCTTTTTCACACAAAAGAAAGAGAAAGAGATAGAGGGGGGCTCTATCTCTTTCTCCATCGAGATTTTTCTCTCCTTTAACTTTACCTTTTTCACACTCTACATTAATTTTCACTGATTGTATGAGCATATTCAATTATAATAAGCCAATAAGGCCAGTATAAATGGTAATACCAGCCCTAAAAACACAAAATCAAACATTAGGTATTTCAGCAAATAATCGTTAAATGAATCAATTTTACTCAAACGACCCGAGCTAAGGATGAGGTTCTGCAGAGATCCATTTTGATTAAGACCGGATTAGGTACTAAGAACCGTGGGAGTGCGCACATGGGGACTGTGTTAAGTAACGTTTGAAGAACCTTGCAGGATAATACTTTTGAACAAAATTAGCTGGATTATACACAACTTAGTAGGTCGACTAGATTGGTCATAAGAAACACAAAAATGTAATAAAAATCAGTAATATGAGGATTATGTCACCTAACATTAAGTAATATTTGAAGAACCTTGTACAATAATGATTTTGAACAAAATCAGCACCCTTATAAAGTTTTTAATAGGTAGGATGTGTCAAAAGAAGTTTTCAAAAATATAAAACTGTTTTAAACTATTTAGTTGCCTAACATTCAAATTATTTGGTGAGTACTTTAATAAGCAACGTTTGAAGAACCTTGCAGGATAAAATTAAATATAAGTACTTTTGCTAGGTTATGGGGTACTTAATAGGTTAGTAACAAAGATATCTGTTAAAAATAGTATCTTGAAATCTTAGTCCTAACACCTAACATTACATTTACATACACACAACATTCAAATTTGCTGATTGACACATTCATTATTATCATCATTCCCTAAAAATTAATGCTAGGCACGAGTATCCCCTCAGAAAGAAAATACTTTAAACGAATTAAAATATCTCGAGTGTGTAAGTTCCCCATTATTACGAATAATAAATAAATAATGGTAGTTAATATGATAGTAATGGCGTAATTTTGCATGATCCTATAGATTACTGCGCGCCACTAGGAAAACATTGATGTGTCAACTCGCCACAAAACATTATGGTATAGACATACATATAGGTGTAATATGACAAATACCTTTCGACGAAGGTGGAATAATCCGCAAAGCACCTTAAGTGTTTTAAAAATACTAATATAATGCTTTATCTTCATCGGACGAAATTTTAGGTAGATTGGTTTATGCTGTATCACATCAGATTCATGCTATCAGTCACGTCTTAATCACGTAACTAATAAAGTCACAAGTGGTACACCCAAAGAAAATATAAATTTCCACAATTCAATTATACAACACAAAACAAAAGAAGGACACATTATGAAATGAAACAAACAAACCGTAATAATTTTGAAACTTTTGAAATAAAATTTGTCAAGACACTTTATCTAAAGAAAGGTCCTTCTTCTATAACAATACTCACAATATAGTGTCCCAGTATTTCGTTGTGGGTTTGTCGTCAGAGGCGAAAATTTAGTGCAACCTCTTTTAAACTTGACCTCCTGTAGGAAACAATGGATGAATGGAGCGGCAAGTGTAATTGCTTTTATGTTCATAAGTACTTTGCACTAAAAATTCTATTCTTCGTTTTTAATTTTGAATCACTTTATTTTTATTTTCTAATGGAATAGAATCATGAAAATATTTTCAATGGGTGTTTTACTGACTTGCTTTTTTAATAATCTTATCGATTGCTGAAATCCTTTTTATTATCATTGTCGTTTTGGACCGCTTTGGAGTTGAAAGGACCATCTACTCAATTTAAAAAAAAAAAAAAAAAACAATTCCTAGTAACCAAATCAAAACAGAAATTGGCCAAAAACATAACCCACTTCAAAATGAACTGAGTAGTGAAAAATAATTAGTAATTTTGATGTCGGTGCTATTTCCCCATTCAGTTCATATACCTCCTCTTTTTGTCGGTTAATTAATTGTGTTATAATTTTAATTTCATTGCCAAATGTGCCTAGTGTCAAAATTTATTTATTTAAAAAATATTTATGGAACAAAATGATTAACTGAAGGAAAACTTTATTATTCTCCTATCCTTGATATCAATGTTTCCTGCTTATTCTGTTTGTTTAAAAAAATCAAATTTTAGGTTTTTCCGTTTATTAAGCTTATTTGGTATACCTAATGAAGATAAATCATAATAACAAGATTTTTAAAATACAAATCGGTTCACACCTAATCTTATCACTGTTAATTACACAATCATGCGCAATGGATTAAAATGTATTATAAGATTATTATAAGAAATATGTAGGTATGTACGTATTGCACTTACAATTTCTTGTTGTCAAATGGAGTCTCCATTCGTTTCTATGTTTCCGGGCTGGTGTCCCCACATCCGGATTACGCGACGCCCGCCGGCGTTTTGTATTATCTCCTTTTACATTTCTTTTGTAAAAACAAAGGGGACCCCAGTTTTTACGAATTTTGCACTTCCTTGCATCCGTTAATACTATAAGAGAGGATTTGCGGTTATGTAATCATACGAAATATATCTTGCTTAAAGGATATCTGAGTTGGATTTAGTTACGATACGTCTATTTTTCACGACTTCGAAAAATAAGAAGACTCTCTATGCATTTTTTTGTGCATGTTATACGATATCTTCATCTGTTGTTAACCCACGGCAGTGACCACTTACCATCAAATTGACTGCATGGTTGATTGTTACCTTTATACTAATTTTTTTTTTCTTAAATGAATTTTGGTTTGAGGAAGAGTAACATATATACATACATATTTAGAAACGACATTCAGTGCCTAGGGCTATGATCTACCAGGGAAGTGCGAGATGGCGAGGCGGTGATCAAGGAAATTACCCCGAATTACAATACTACACTACCAAAGCTTCGCCACGCTACGGATATTAGTATGAAGTAATCGCAGTGGTAGACTTTTCCTCACTCACTACCTCATCCCCGCACACATCTCCGGTGAATAAGCCTTAGATTCTTAAAATAGAGACTTAACGTACTTAGTATACTTGGTTTTCAAAACAACTTAAGTTTTAAATAAACAAAATTTTAAATAAAATATTATAATTTTATTTAACTTTATATAACACTAGCTGAACCCGCAAACGTTGTTCTGCCTTTACAAAAATAAAAAAAAATATGAATAAATTGTATGCCTATGTTTTACTCTGATGTATAAGCATTTACAATTGTAAATATTTACAATTGTAACGTTCATTAAAATCCATTCAGTAGTTTTTACGTGAAAGAGTAACAAACATCCAAAAAAACTTTCGCGTTTATAATATTAATAGGGTTGTGGTGATTGATTAATATTATTATTTATTAAAGTTCAGAGTCGTAACTTACAGCAGATGTTCACAAGTCGTTACGAGTTAGTGCGGCATCGCTTCTGTAAGCAATTTATGTACTAGATAACTTTCAAAACTAGCTTTTCCGCAAGTCTTTGCCCGCTTGCACCCCTAGGTCAATCAATTTTAATGCAAGTTTAGAAGTTTACCTCGATGTTTTGTGATAAATATAGTGTTTACAATGCTGTAATAATAAAAGATTTTATTTTTTTTAAGATTTTTTAGTTTACTAATCTAAAATCTACGATTAATATTCAATAATATTTACACATTGTAAGAAGAGATTACCACCTCTAATTGATAGTAAAACAATAGAGCTTAGCTAAGACCTAAAATGCTAAAGCCATATTTCCAAATATAATTAGCTGACCCGGCAGACGTTTTCCTGTCAGCAACTTTAAATTTGTAATAAAAAAATGACATAATTTATCAAAATAAAAAGTACTGTATATTTAAGTTAGACAATGTTACATATCCGTGCCAAATTTAATTCAAATCAATCCAGTAGTTTCGGAAATTAGCCCGGACAAACATCATGAGATTGCTCCATCAGATACCATTTATATTGCGCAAATATTTCTTACTACTTACGATCATTAATTCCACTTCAACAAATAACCAGATGATACCTTTAATAGTGGTTGATAAATCGCATCAATTTAAATTATAATTTGACAATTCATTTATTTAACACTTAAATCAATTCGCATATAAATAACAAGCGATTATAAATAAAGTACATCTAATAAATAAGATTTAATTCCCTTGGAATTGGCACAAAGAATCCTTCCCAACTAAATGATCTTAATCACACGAATTTTCTGGAACGTTAGCCTCGGGCGGGTAAAAGTCGAGCAATTTCGATAAAATCTAGATTCTAGAGCTATTACCTTACTTAGGTACGTTGATCTTGAGTAACAGATAAGCGGATACAGTATGAATTGTTTACTAGATAGTAGATAAAGTAGTTTTTATTTTGTGTTTAAAATGTATTAGTAGATAGGAAATGCGTATTGTGTAGCTATGAAAATATTAATCATTCTAATACAACACAAATATTACATTTTTAGTCTGGTGACTTACATTACATCGTAAACAGTATGTATGGGTAGTTTCAACAAAAAATTAAATTAAAAGTAATATAAAAATAATTTGTGTAGACTATCCGTGGCGCACTTTTTGGTCTGTAAATATATAAGCTTTACAATCTATACTAATATTATAAAAATGTAGAGTTTCTTTGTTTATTTGCTTGAACGCGCTAATCTCTGGCATTACTGATTCGAATTGAAACATTATTTTAGTGTTGGATAGCCTATTTATTGAGTAAGGCTATATAACATTACGCTACGACTAATACGAGATGAGTATTAATGAAAAATGTTGCATAAACGGGAAAAAATTCACCCACTCTCTCTTATGTGATACAAACAAAGTTGCGCGGGTCAGCTAATTAAACATAACGGTGTAAATGACGGCAAAATCTCTTCCCATTTTATCGTACATTTCGTTGTAATTTTGTACGATGGAATAGAAACAAAATATACTTAGAGGAGTAGATACAGCCGTATGAGTCGTATCAATGATTTGGGGTGTACGTGTCCTTAATATGGTCACCCCAACAAATTTCGATTCGGGGCCTCTCTAAAATATGTTATGCTACTGAACATAACCTACTAGAGGAAGTTGTTTTTAATATATTCACTCAAGAGTACAAACAATACCTACTCGTCATTAATAAATCGAATCGGTTTTATGATTTTAAATTGAAGAGAAGTTAAAAATTCCCAAAAAAAGCCGATTCTGTTAATGTTATCCTTCCCTTATTCTTGCAAACTTCTACAAGTTTATTAACGTTGTAAATAAATAATAAAGGTCAATACGTAAGGGTGTGAATAAAAAGTAAAATCTTTACACTAGAAGAAGTGGTTTCTTTAGACGTACCGCTTTAATGCGAAGTGTAAATGCGCACACAGAACTGGGTCGGAGGCGGTTCTCAGACGGACCCGAGGGCGTCATGAATGAGTTAGCGTCAGGCGCGTTCCTTCATTGTAGTTACAATGCTTTATGGTATTCTTTTACACTTCCATAGTGTAAGTTCTTTGTCTTTCTAATTTATAAAATGTGGCCTTTAAACGAAGCTCTTTTTTATATATTCGATCAAACGTACATACAGTACACTATATTAATCGAATCGGTTAAATTGCAATTTACGATTTGAGAGATGCTGAAAATTTCCAAATAGAGCAAATTCTGTTAATCTTCTCTTCTTATCTTATCTTAGTTAACAATCGTTTCCACATTCTTGTAAACTTGTGCATGACGTGTAAATATTGACGTTAGGGCGTGAATAAAAAGTAAAAACTTTGGACTAGAAGACGTATCGCTTTGATGCGAAGTATAAATGTGCACAAAGAACTGGGTCGCAGGCGGTTCTCAGACGGACCCGAGGGCGTCATGAATGAGTTAGCGTCAGGCGCGTTCCTTCATTATAGTAACAATGCTTTATGGTATTCTTTTACACTTCCATAGTGTAAGTTCTTTGTCTTTTTTAGTTTATGAAATGTGGCATTTAAACGTAATTATCAGAGGGAAGTTCTTTTTATCGTAATTATGAGAGGGAAGGTGAAACGTACATACAATACTTACTATCATTCGTAGCGGTTAAATTGCAATTTAAGATTTGAGAGATGCTGAAAATTTTCAAATAGAGTAAATTCTTTTAATCTTATATTCTTATCTTATCTTAGTTAACAATAATTTCCACATTCTTGTAAACTTGTGCATGTTGTATAATAATTGACGTTAGGGCGTGAATAAAAACTAAAAACTTTGGACTGGAAGAAGTGGTTTCTTTAGACGTGTCGCTTTGAAGTGTAAATTCGCACACAAAACTGGGTCGGAGGCGGTTCTCAGACGGACCCGAGGGCGTCATGAATGAGTTAGCGTCAGGCGCGTTCTTACGTTGTAGTTATAATACTTTATGGTCTACGTGCTAGTTTATGTAATACGTGCTGTTATTAGTTTGACTTGTACAATTTAGCCAATTTTATTAATATCACCTGAGTTAACTCATCATTACAATTCATTATTATCACTGCCGGGTGACGGATCTCTTTCCAAGACGAGAAAAATTTAAGGCATAATCCGTAGTAGTAAGTGCTGGTCAAGTGCAAATTTGTAGACTTCGCATACACTTGTGATTTTTTTGACAATAGTAGCAAGATGTGGAATGAGCTTCCTCCCGAGGTATTCCCGGTACGTTATTACATGGGGTTCTTCAAAAAAGGCGCGAAAAGAGCTCTCCTTCAAAGCCGACGATGATTGGCGGTCCCTCTGGTACTGCGAATGTCCATAGGCTACGGTGACTACTTACCATCAGGTAGTAGACAGGCTACCTTATCGCTAGTTTTAGATATAAAAATTAGGTTTTTTATATTACGTTTTCATTCACCGAGAAGCAAGTAATTACTAAATTAAAATATGCACGTGCTTTTTCAAAAACCACACTTTTGTGACTGACAAACAAACTAGACCTCCTTGGTTTTTAATCTTTTGGTAAATTCCAGATAAATAATAGCGTAAAAACGTTAGGAAAGAAATATCTTTTCCTATTTAAAGTTCAGGGCAAATGTGTGTAGAAACGTTATTACATTATGAAAGATTATCCCTTGCACCATCAGCGGTTCTCGCCCAGTTATACTTAAATCCTATCTGCACTCACATTCAGCAGCAAGACTAATGAACTCTCTTTGATTTCAGCTCTTTGTAAAGTATTCACAAACTACTACGTACTTAGGTATACCTACATTTATAATAGTGCCAGGGATGTTCCCATTTTGTTGAAATTATCATTTTTCCTAATTTTAAAATACAAGAATGTAATAGAGAGATTTCTAAATGCTTTGATTTTTTTATTACTCTTTGTGCCTTACTAAGTGTAGTCAGTACAATTGAACCTTGGCAAATTACTAATGTTATGGTTTTAAAACCCTGAAAAATTTGGTTTATTATGTCCGAAACACTTCATTGTGGCTTGATGCACATACTTTAAAAATATCGTCAATTAGGTAGGTGTATACCTAATATAATAAATCAAAAGCAATAACCTGTAAGTACATAGTTATCAGAACGTTGTTCAGTACATTACCGATTAAAAATATATCAATTAAGTGTTACTTAACAAAATTATATCAATATAATCTCCACACAATCAATTATTATGATAAAAACGGAACTATATGAGGCTATATAAATAGAAAATCTCATTCATAATTCGTGAGTGAGCAAAAAAATATCCAACATGAGGGCTCTACTACTAGCGGTAGCTTTAACTTGTGCCGTCGTGGCCACAAATGCAGAGATTTCCTCCACTGAGGATCTCACTTTCTACGACTATCACAGGAGATTTGGTATCCCCGAAGCCGCTAGAATTCAGAGAGCTGAAAATGAAGCAGTAAAGTCTGGAGCAAGCAGAATCGTTGGTGGACAAATAACAGATATCTCCCAATTTCCGTTCCAGGTATGTTTAAAAAATTGATGAAATTCTTGAAACTGTGAACTGGATTAAATTTCGATGGTTTAGTTACAATTCTACGCCCATTTTAATGTAAATACCAATTTATTCTAAAATTTATTTATTTAAATTTATTTAAAATTTTCTATGTCTTATATAACCATGCATTTAAATTTTCTCCATTTCCTCTAGTTGATGCTGAAGTGTTTAATAAATCACCACCACCACCATCATCAACATTGTCTTTATTCTCGTCAACCGGCTCATACAATAATTTTCTTTTCTGCAGGCTGGATTAGTTATCCAAATCCTTTGGGTACTTACCTCGGTATGCGGAGGTGTCCTCATTTCGAACAACCGGGTCGTCACTGCTGCTCATTGTCATTCTGATGGTTCATTCACTGCCCAGTCCTTCACCGTTGTCCTTGGTTCTAACACGATCTTCAGTGGAGGCAACCGCCAGGTCACTACTAACATTGCTGTGCACCCTAATTGGAACCCAAGAACTGCTGCCAATGACATCGCCGTTCTTCGCATCAACTCTGTTGGTTTCACAAGTAAGTAATAACGATATTGTACGATAACTGTATAATTCCAGTAAGTTATAATACCTATGATGGTAATAGTTTAGCTTTTAGAGCCTCTATGTTTTAAAGCCCAGTATACTGCCGCAGTCTCAAGATAAAAATAAAACATTACTTCTAGTTGGCCAACAATTTTTGTTGGCCAACTAGAAGTAATGTTAATGTCTGATGATCTTATATCAACAAATACATATTTTATTTTAGGTAGTATATTAGGCGCAAATACTTGATTTTAAGCAAGCAAGCTTGAAATGAAAAATGATTACAAAATATAAATCGAACTTGAACCTATGTTTCAAAATGACAAATAATTAAAACTTAGGTCTAAATCTGTCGTTGTTAAACAGTTGGGGTAACTTAAACTTCATTTTTCTTTAGTCTGTTCTTCATCTTTCAAATAAGTTTCATGTTTATTTTTTACTTCTAGCTTATCTATATTTTAGTTGTAGTTTACATTTAATCCGTGGTACTGACTATACTGTATATAATGATTTCAGATGTAATCCAGCCCGTTGCTCTTCCGAGCGGCAACGAACTGTCTAACAACTTTGCCGGCTGGACCGCAACTGCCTCTGGTTTTGGCCGCACCAGCGATGGTAAAGTTTTAAATCACCAACTCATAGTTGGAATAGCGGATGACGTCTATCAAAGCTAAACTTATATTTACATTGAAAACCGAATCGAACGACATACAATAGTTTTGCTGTTTGTATATCTTCTATCCTCTATCTTCAGTTTAGTGATCGGTTTAAGATTATGGTTAATTTAATAATAATTAAAGTAAGTAAATAAAATTACAAAAGTTACCAGGCACTTTTTTAGGAACGGTTAAACGATTTTATATAAAAATAATTATTTTATAACGAATTTATATGAAAATAATTATTTTATATGATTAACAGTATTAAACGCATG
>DWNR01003876.1:0-11386 GCA_018250455.1 Polygonus leo | reverse complement strand
AACGTGTTCTGTTATCGATTCTAAGTATCCCCAGGCAACTTTTTTTCGAATATATTCCATGTACAGACTTTCGACCCGCTTTAGCTTTATTATATGTATAGAAGATAGAAGATACTAGGTACTTACCAAAAACGTATAAAGTTAGCAAAGGAACATGCAGACAACCTAAATCTTCAAGGAAGTGCTTAAATGTTTTTACTGCGTCTAGCGCCGGCCTTACACAAAGAATTATAAATTACAACAAAGACACGCTTTAGTGTCAAAAATGACACTAGACTTCACTTTCATATTTCACCTCAAAAAATTTCGATGAACTTATAAACAAAATGAAAGCAGCATGCATAATCCTGACCATAATTATTGTCGTGGCCATCATGGCGGTTTGTGTGATGGTGAAGTTCGCCACCGACATCACAATGGAGGAGAGGAAACGGGAGTTCCAGCTCAGCGGCGGAGTGTACCAAGTCGCCAAGTCCATAGCAGTCATTGCTTTGAACGATAACATCACCGAGTCCTTAGCAGAAAGATTCCCCTACGTCGTGGCTATAGCTAGAAACTCTTCAAAATCGTGGAGTTTTGCTTGCTTCGGTTCAGTAATCCTCGTCAAATGGATCATCACGTCAGCTCATTGCAGGAAACCTGGCGCATCACACCGAGTCCTTCTTCTCTACGATTTCGCGAAGAATGTTACTCGGACGTACCCTGTCCTATTCTGGCGCATTCACGAGAAGTTTAACATAAGCAACGCTACGCCAAAATACGATATTGCAGTTGCCAAACTGAATGTAGATTCTTACCCATTTTCTGTAAAGTCTGCTACGTTTGATGAGCATCCTGGTATGGAGATCGACGCCAGCATTTGGAAGACCGTCGCCACGATGGACCGGAAAGTGTATTTGACGAATGATTTCGATAATTTCAGCTTGATTGTCGCTCCAAATGACAGATGCTTTGAGAGCTACGGCATTCAAATGGATTCAAGCTTGATTTGTGTTGATTTGTCTGATCATGATGATTGTTTTGTCCACGAGTTCGGCCCCATTTTTACTGGAGATAAAATAGTGGGTATTCTAGCGATAAAACCCAGAGAATGTGACATGAAATTAGCGATTTTTACTAACGTATCGTATTATTCGAACTGGATTTTGAAATTGACCCAAACTAGTGCTTATGGCTAGTGTTTAAAGTGCGGTTAAGAAATTAACTTGCATATGTGTTTACTGTTCAATTATCAGCTTTGGTATCGTCCTGTATTAACTGTCAAATAAAACGTTGCTATATTTTGTAATTTTAGTTTTAACAATAATACAATACAGGTAGGCATGATCATTCACTGCAACTTTTTATTTTTTATCAGATAAAGGTGGAAAATGAGCATGCAGTCCACCACCAATAAATGATCATCAATTATCATCCCTAAGTACAAATAATTGAAAGTAAACTAGTCCTAGCTCCTAGCACCAAAACTTACATTTAGGTGCACTTTCTACACCTATACCCACTATAATTCCCTGTGCCGTAGGTGACATGAACACCCTTAAAGCGAACACTTCCATCTTCAGATTTTTTTCTTATTGGCAATCGAACCTGGGATTCTCCGTATCAGACCGGTATGGCGACCGCTGCGCTATGCCATAGACTTATTCTTTTTAAGTGCATTCAGTTGAATATGGAGTATCTTCCTGCACCTTCTCAATACTTAATCTTTGGAAGAGGTAGTAGCATTTGACGAAGCAGGGTAGACAAGTAACCAGTGATTGCCTATAGTTGAGAATCCGAACTTTCACACGGGGGTCCGAGATCGATTTTTTTTGAATTACGTGCATATTTAAACTTAAATTATCACTTTCTTTTCGGTGAAGATAAACAACATGAGGAAATCTACATGCGTAAGAGATAATAAAAGATGTCATGGGTGTGTGAAGTATACTAATTTGCACATGGCCAGAGTAGTGAACTTAGCCTTATGTCTTTCTCATTATGTGAGGAGACCCGTGCCTAGCAGTGGAACAATAATAGGGTATGATGATGATGATTAGACGTTCAAAAAAAGAATGCTTACGTAGTTCTGCCATACGAGTATAAATTAAAATACTATTATCGATATTATGATATATGCCGAATCAAAAAAAGGTCCTAAAAATATGGAGTAAACTAATTTACGTCCTTTCCTTTTCTATAAAAATTCATAAGAATCGGTGTAATTTTTTCGAAGGAGTTTTGTTACAAACACTGTGGCACGAGAATTTTATATATCATATGAAGAGAAATAAATGATATTCTATTAGTATAACATGTAGGGCCACGTAGACACGCTTCAGTTGTATTGTACAATGAGAGCAAATTGAGTGCGTCTCTCCAACTCGCAAATATTGACCGATTGATCCGCTAAGTGGGTACATAAGCTTATTGACTTCTGCCGTAGACCCTTACGGACTGGATGGGGTATTGGGGTATTTGTAACCGGGTTTGGGGAGGTTGCAGAGAGTATCTTTAATGGTCCAGTGACAACCGTTACTTTATACATAAATACATATCTTCACGCCAAATCCCTAACGGGGTGGGCAAAGAGTATCGAGTGCCAAATGGCACGGTTCAGACATACTTGCCTAGCTTCTTCCACTTTCATAACTGTCCTCATACAAACACGCCGATTTCGGAGACTCTTAACACCTCCTTCAGACAGCACACGATCAATTTGATCATGAAATGCCAGTCTGGGTCTCCCTCGGTCTACATCCGTTCACATTAGCATTGTATATCTGTTTTGGTAACTTTTCAATAATCATTTACCGTTTCATTTGCCGTTACTTTATAATTGATTTATAAAATCACAATAAATATTTACTAGTTATATATTATTAAGGTATTCTTATTTTCAAGCCAGATGCGAGCGGGACTCAGAAGGGTTTCCTTCCAACATTCGACGTAGTTACCAATTGGGATGTAGTTTTATACGCAGTCCTAGGAATAACGCCGAAAATGCTAGCATTTGAGAACCCAAGTTCATTTCAACTCTTCATATTCCTTCTTATTTTAAGTGTCTATCTATTACGATTCATAATATCAATTAGGGTTGTTACGGATGCAAAAATTTACACATCCGCGGATGCAGATGCGGATGCGGATTATTAGAAGTTCACATCCGCGCATGCGGATTCGATGCGAATGCAGATGCGATGCGGATGCGAATGCGGCGGATTTTGGGATTTTAAAAGGATAATTATTGAAAAAAAATTTTTGGGATAAGGGCTAGATGATGATGATGATGAATTATTTAAATTTTAAATGCATAAATAACTGAAAATAAATTTAAAATTAACTTTTTATTTATTTAATCATATTAATAGAATATACAGAATGACACAAAAGAATTTTAAGCTTCGAGTTTCATAATAAAAAATCTTTGTTTAATAATTAAACTTAAAAATTGGTGAATTAAATTTAATGAGTAGCAATATTGCAGCCTTCTCAGCTTCCAACCTGTTTCTTAGTGGATTATATCCACTAAATAGCTCCACTAAATAGCTGTTCGCTGGGAACACTGGCTGGTGGAGGTGATAAATATCTGCATGCTATTTTGGAGAGAATTTTAAATTCACAATGGTTAACTTTCCACCAATTAAGTGGATTTTCATCTAAATCCAGTCTTTTTTTGATACGATACATAACTAATTCTTTGCGGAGAAGAGCATCGGGGTTACTGGTATCTAGTTCTCCTTCACGTTCATCTTCGCTCGATTAAACTAACATCATGGCAAGATCTCTTGTTAAGCAAGTCTTCTTACCCGTATTGGACGTTCCTGGTTCAGGATCCAGAGAATCTCCCATTCTATCTCAACACGCAAAAAAACTATGAAGTACACCGTAAACACTAATAACCGTTACTATAAATTTATTGACAATACGAAAAAACATAACAAACAAAACCTGTAGGAACTTGTTCCCAATGTGCGTCTTCCTATTCGTCAGTTACCGAATGATGTTAGCATAGCAAGTACCAAAACAAACGCAAAGCACGTGCCACTCTGACTCCGCCCACTTTCTTTACATGTAGTTACTTGTTGAAGTGAATCTGCATCCGTAAAAACTCCGCATTGATTGATACGGATGTGAATGCGGATGCAGATGTCTGAATTGATGCGAATATTCCGCATTTGCGGATGCGGATGCGAATATTCGTAACACCCCTGGTACCCATTATGTATATTTGTACATTATTAATTAAACAGTAAGTTATAACATGCATGTTGCATACTTGTCTGCATGATGATACTTCAAAATTAAAAATAAAATGTAGCAACAATAATATAAAGTAAAATCTAAGTTTCACTCATGTAATTCGTTATTAAATATTTAAACATGCTGTTTGCATGCTGCTGTGTTTTTGTAACATTACATTTTTGGTAAGGACTTGAAAAAAATGTATATTCGTCACAGCAGTTGATAAAATAAGTAGATATGATAGCATAACTGATTTGTAACAATTTTTTTTACTAAAAACGGTAAACGATAAAGAAAAATATTTGTTATCGTGAAACAGACACGCGGAAGTAATGAAGAAGATAATAGAGACGGTGACGGAGAGCGGCGGCGAGATGGGCGTGCACTCCTACCTCATCGTGTTCCTCAAGTTCGTGCAGACCGTCATCCCCACCATCGAGTACGACTTCACGCAGAACTTCGCCATCAACTAGCCACTACCACTCGGTAGCCACCTGAAAGCCACCACCACGACCCGCCACCGCCCCCCACCACTTCACTACCAACTTGTGAAGGTGTAGTGCCTTGTGATCGTTCCTTTAGTTCCGAATGTCACCGTAAAGTCTGCTCCATGATGATCGTCAACTACAATCAACTAACATCTTACTTCTTCCCACCAGTCAGCAAATACCATGTCATGAGACTGTGAATGTACATAATATAGTACTTCTGTAGTCACATGTCGATAATGCATTTCACAACCAAATAATATTTAAATAATTAAGTTTACACTAATAATCATTTCGTTTGGTTCGTTATAATATATTCATAGGGTTAAATAAGCATTGTTGTTATTTTTATATGAAAAAAAATCAAGAAAGGCCTTTCAAAGAGAAAACCCAAATAAAATATATACAGTTATCGATCAGAAACAAGCAAAATACTAACAAAGTATAATCTATCTCAAATGCAGATCTAAAAACAGTCTTTGCAATTTGGGCGTACGTGTGTTGAATTTTTCAACGTAAACATATAACATTCAATATTTTTTATTTGCTAAAATATGGCTGCCATCGCTGGATGTCCAAGACACATGAAGGATACTAATACTAGCTATAACTAACTGATAACACTCTGCCTGCATTTCTCTGCATTTGGGATAGACTTTATTGATGTCAGATCATAAACTATGTACTATGTCGTGCTCATCATATTTGCCCCTACATTGTTACACCACTGAAGACAGCAGCTCTTTTTACCTCGTGTAAAAAAATATTTAAGCATTTTTGTTCATCTATTTAGTTCGTACATTCTTATTATATGTATAAGACAGTAAGCCAGTTTCAATATTGTTGTAATTGCCGCTGGTTCGCGCACGGCACACGCCAGTCATTGCCAGTACTATCTGTTATATGTCAGCTATTTTTAGAGTATGTTGTGTGTAATACTAATATGTTTCTTGGATGGAACTCTGTGCAAATCTTTCAGTCTTTTTGCGTAAGACTGCAGCCAAAAATAATAAATACATGCGTGATACATGCATTTTTGTCATAGATTATAGTGATAAAAAGCTATATTTTTAATTATTACTATTAGGGTGAATCTGCATTCGGCCCAGGTTGAAACCATGCCCATTGGAAATGCTTTAAATGAATTAAAATTATAATAATTTAAAAACTACTGTGGGGCTGAAGTGGAGAAAAACCCGCAAATTTTTATGTTTATTAAGTTTAATCGTTGAAGTCAGCGTTGCCGTCATTCATTTATAATAAATGAAAATAGATAAACATTTTTGAAATGTAATCTCGTGACATTATATTTTTATGAAAATATGTACATACAATGTTTGTATATTTGTTTGAAAGCGCATCACATTATCTGGCTCAATGTAGTCTTAAGAATGACGTGGACTTTAATGGGAGGAAAGTAGTGCTTTATTCAATCTCTTTTTGCTCCGTCGCCAAAGACAAGCCATTTCGAAAAAAGGGCGGAGCCGCATGCGAAAGATAGTTTATATAAAATAATTTGGCAACTATAAGTTAGCTTGTGTATACTTCGATGTAAATTTAATAGATAGCTTAATATATTGTTGTATTTTACTTATTGTATGTATTTGCGAATACTCTCTTGTTGTAAGGATATATATGGGTAGTCGTTGCGCTTACAAAACCTGAGATTTTTTTTTCAGTAAAAATATGTTTAGAATCGTTTGATTATACTCTACACAGTATCTACTGAGTATTATTTGATGGTACTCGCAGGCCAATGTACCCATAAACTCAATGTCTATATTTCAAATAATATCAGATTTCAGTGTTAATTAAAGATTGAAGTCTAAAAACTTGAAAATAATTCTCTAGTGGGTTTTATAAGCGCAACTACGATGTATTAGAAAGACACTTTTTTTCAGAATTGATACTTATAGAAAATGTGTATCGGTCGATTGATATTGATGTAATGATATTATTGTTATGATCTAGCTTAACTCTTGTCACATGTCGTGCACTATACTTTGAAAAATTTGCATTATTTTAATTTTTAAATATACGTATTTTGCCATATTAAGTGTTTATTATATTATTTAAACATCCTTTAAAAGATCTGGAGTTTATTTTATTCGTTCATAAAATAGTTTATTCGAAAATAAAGAAAATATATTCCATAATAATATTTATTCATATCACATTCCTTATGTACAAATCACGATCCGTAATAAAATAATTATTTTCAGTACATTATTACATATAAATCAAAAACTCTTATCAAACAATGCGTAACATAAATTAATTATATGTTTCATTTAATATAATGTATATAATTGACAAATCAAACCAATAAAACTATTATAATCCAAAATAAAATATATTTCCCAATAAATTCCCCACTTTATTAAAACTTACCTTCCCGAATTTGACAAGTCATTGTAATCAAATTAGTTGTAATATATATTTTTATTTCGTTTATAATTTCATACACTATGTATATCCAACGTGCATTTTAACGTAAGCATATAAAAGTGGCATTCTTCGTTAATACTTTGCCTCTAACAGATATTGATTAATACATAGACAATTCCCTTTAATTGGTACCTATTATATCAATAAATAATTTATGTTCAATTTGCTATACTTATCAGTGATAACTACAAGAACATTCTTTTTCTAATATTTACAACATTACCACCGCCGCGAAATACATTTATACTATTCTTAATAGGCCCAGACTGCGGAACAGTCGTCTTCCAACATAACTAAGACGAAACAAAACTATGCATCTAAGACACCATAATAATATCGTCCCAATGCCCTTAAAATTAAAATATGTATACGATTTAATACAGTTGCCAATTTGCTTCAAATCACCAAAAATACAAGATAATAATACTCAAAATAAGTTATAATATTGCATTTAAGCATTGTTTCATTGGGATTGATATATTTTCACAAAAAAGCATTTTTCTAAATTCAAATTGAAATATGCCAAACAGAAGTTACTATGCTGTCGAATTGAATAATATATGTTCAATATATTGCAATTGTTTTTAAAGAAAAAGTAAAACTTCCTGATCACATAAACATAATTTAACACGTATTCCCAATTGAACTATTATTAAAATTAACCTTAACAAAAAGAATTTTAAAGCCATCATCACGTTAGTTTCGGGAACAAACCCGCTATTTGGTGCATGCGGAACACTGGCCCGGGGGCCCGGGGTCCCGGGGCCCCGGACGGTCTTGTCGAGCCACAATCCGTTACTGAGATCTATATTAATTACTTCGTGTACAAATACTAACATTTATGTATGTTTTACAAAGAACAGTTATATAAGGAACGCGTTCCACACCGGCAGGTCTAACAATCGAGTATTGATTTGAGCAAAAACGAATGGTGTTAATATTATTTTGTGGTATTTTATCAGTAAGACAGCAAAATTGTTAAATTATTTAAAATCTTCCCCTTCGGTGGGTCACATCAATAATACGATATAGAGTTAATTTAATACATACTTTATACTAATAAACGGTTATTGGTATAGGTGTTGCAATGAGTGTCACGGTACTCTAAACAACTGAACTATCAGTATATAAAAAAGCTTTATACATTTCACTTTTTGTTATCTCAACTAGGACAAGGTTACTATACTGATAATGGGCTTCGTTATACAGAACCTCATAAAGTATGGATACGGCTATTTGACACTAATATCATATCAAAATGATATGTATAAAACCACTTGTCACAATGTTAGAATAGCTTTCAGATTTTATTTAAACACATCCTACTATATCAAACCTATTGCTGATACTAATTGAACTTCCTTATGTATAAGAGTATTCTTTATCGATCAATAAATAAAACTTGCCCGCGTGTGGCATATCTGGAGAGGAAATAAGGAATAGCTTACAGTATCTAAATCTTACAAATTAGTGTTATAAAACACACATGTATCACGTAGGTACATCCAATTTGATAATAAATACTTATTTAAAAATATACAAATTAGGAGCAAGTGGATGAGTTGGTCAAGTTTTAAAATCATATTTAAAAAGAACTAGTGGTTTAAAATGGTTTTATACGTACAAGTCTTTAGGCACGAGATTAATAGACAAAAAAAGCATAGCATGTGTAGCAAGCAACACATGAACATGAATATAACTTAGTTCCGGCGCAATAAAAAAAAATAATAATAATAAAACCCAATTATTTTTCCAAAATCTAAATATTTTTCGTATCTTTTCTACTATGTAGTTGCCAATTGTTTAACAGAGTTGTGTTAGATACTTTAAGAATCTATTAACACAGTATAAAATGAACAAAACTGCTGAATTAAAGCAATTACAAAAGTATGAGTACTATACATAGCCGAATGGACAGCAATATTTTTAAATTATATTAATACAAATTAAAATTATTTTCAGTTTTAGGACAAAAACTGTGAATGTTGTTGGATTAGAAATAATAACTTGAACAAACAGTTTTAGTTTCGTAGCTAAAATTGCTAAAAACGGGATGTGGTGTTTCAGATATTCGTTTTTAGCACTGAAATGTAAATGAAAACTGAAAAACCTCGATGTAGAGTTAATGTCATATCCGTGGTGTAATTGTCATTAATCGCAATTGGTCCATGATGCATTTCTTTAGAGCTTGTGAAATCACTACCTATCTTATGTTAATGATGTTATAAAACATTTCAAATCAAATTTGTTAATTACAGTAGGTATTTTTTTTTACGAATGTGAAGTTGCTCTTGGCCCTACTGGCCTTTATAGCTTCACCGAGCGTACGGTAGGTATAGAGGGCCATTACAAAAGTGTTGTATTTAATATTGAATAAAGGGAGGTATACGCTGTAGAGGATGCTGGATTCGACAAACATTGTTTTTAAAGTTAAATTTTCGTACGAGTACTTCCAACATTATTTTCCATTATGGGGTTAATACTTCTTCTTACTGTCATCTAGATGTTGCATGAGAGTTATGTTTTGGAAACGAGTTAATGTCGTGTTATTGGGTTAATGTTTCAGGTACGAGGGTCATATACGGCGTTGTCAATACGCACGTACAACGTGTCAGCCGGAGCGTATCCAAAGTGTCTAAGCCGACCAGTACCGCGTCGGTAGGTGTTTTGCAGAGCCAAAGAGGCGCACAGAATTTCTCTAACGTAGGGTATCACTAGAGCATCGGTATAGTGTCGTATTTGTAAGGCGCAAAAACAGAGATGCAGTATGCTCAACGTACCTCCAGACGCAAATCATGGTGTGAAAGTCGAAAAATACGCAGCGTGTTAGCATTTTATTGCTTGAGCGGCATGAGGGGTTGCAGCACGATCGATAAGTCAGTGTGACGTCAGTAACGCGCAATGTGCGTCCGAAGGGTGCATACGTGTGACGTCATGGCCAATGCTTGAGCAGCACGAGGTGTTACAGCGCGGCTGATACGTAGGTGTGAATTCATCGTTAGTGTCGGTGTCAGCTAGCGATGCGCGATTGTTACTAAAAACAATCGAACTATTCGGTTGTTGTTTTGGTCGATTGTTTTCGAATAATCTATCTAAGTTATTCCATAGTTGGTCGATTGTTTAGTAGTACACGCGACGTGAATAGTAGGAGTAATTGACTTATTCGAATAAGATTTTTTCAATGTACCTACGCCGCGCGCCCCCACCGCTTCCCGTTGCATGCCATCGTTTGTTATTTGGACGTCGATTGTTATTCGATTTTTTTTAACTACGAAAAAATCGATAATCGAAAATCGATTCCTTCAATAGTCGATTTATTCGATTGCGTTTTATCGAACAATCGTTGGTTACGTCAGTGCTTGTGCGGCACGAAGGCGACGAGGCGCAGCAGCACGAGCGCCAGCAGCTTGTCCATGGGGTCGAGCGCGCCGCGCTGCAGCCACTTGGGGATGGTGGTGCGCGCGTGCGAGAAGCCCAGCTTCTGCAGGATGTAGTCCACGCCGTACGGCTCGATCGACTTGCCGGCCCACGATAATAATCTGCGAACATAAATAAATTTGATGTGTACACAAATTAATGTGTAAAGTTAATGTGTTGTTATAAATGTGTATGTAATATGATTATGTTGTAGGATTGTTGACAATGATAACAAGGTTAGATTAAATGATAGATGAGTGTGTTTAAAAAAAGCAAACAAGAATTTTTGGGCATATTGTTGTAGTGTTGGTTTTCTTAGGGTTATTTTTCATATTTTATTTTATTGTATTTAATATTTTGTATGTAAATAACTTCTTTTGTAAATACTACAACACCTATATTTTTATTAGTAGCAACATACTTATGTATTTGCTTATAAATAATCACTGACATCCTAAGAAATCTGTAATCAATTTTAAATGACTAAGGGAAAACATACATAATAATATGTTAGTATTTGAAAATTAGGACACATATAGCCTCGGTGTTACTTTCGACAAAAGCAGAAATAAAAATTATCTTCAAAAAGACTAATGACTTATTTGTCATTAGTCTTTTTGACTATATTGCACGAATACTAGCGTGCATGTATGTGTATAAGCAAGTCTGTGTGCGGTATGCGTGTGTGCGTGTGTACATGTGTTGATACGCACCGCACGGTGGGCTCGAGGTGCCAGGTGAGGCAGCGGTACTGGCGGTAGTCCTGCGGCACGCCGGGCTCGCCGCGCGCGCCCGCCGCGCCGTTCGCC
>DWNR01003875.1:0-11387 GCA_018250455.1 Polygonus leo | reverse complement strand
GATTCCGAATATATATATAACTCAATATCGGCCATAGTGTCGCTTAAAACAAATAGCCCGGCAACCGTCGATATATAAAATATTTTGTTTTTGGTTCTGGAATACAAACCAAAAGTAGGGCATTCATCCCGGTTTTACTCTAAGTTTTCCACTTTTACGATGGACGTCGGCTTGGATTCCTACTTATATATATGTAAAGCAGTTATTACTAACATTAAAATAATGGTATTTATTCCCTTTAATGGCTACTTTTAGTGACAATTATTATCTTATAATTAACTGTTAAAAGAAAATGCTAAAATTGTATATAGTTGTACTGAATAAACAGATACATTTTATGTGCCTACCTGGAAAGGCTATATTTATATCTTAGTATGTTTTTTATATTTTAAATAAATACATATTTGCTGTTGTCATGAAAAATATAAAATACACAATAAATAGAACGAATATAACACAGTAAGTACATATATTTATCAAGTGCTGGTTTTCTGTTGCGTAAATGAACTTTACTGACACTTCGATTAAACATTATGTCCATGAGCGAATGTCACCTTGCATGTATTTCTAGTAGCTTCTGCTGGATATATCTCTGTCGAGTGTTAGAATTGACAAATCACATGGCGTCATCACTGAGCATTCATACAAAATGACATCAATCCACAAAATCCTCCACGTTTACTGTTAACTATTCTCATTCACGTGCTATATTTACACAATATAATAAGATGTCAATTGCCTATTAGTGTTGCTCAATTTCTTGCCCAATCGCTTTTATTCCAAAACATTTTATGTTGAGTTTAAGTTTACTGAGATCTGTCATTTTATTTTGCTTTAAGTAAGGTTGTAGGTGTCATTACTTATATGTACATTTATTATGCGTATAATTTTATATACAAATATATATTCCGCAAGTTTTGTAGAATATACAAAATATACACAATAAATAACGTACGAAATGTTTTATTAAATTAATCTTAGCAAAATCTAAAAACTAAATGGAATTATCATTGATTTTCAGAGTTTCATAGGCAAAACAATGCGTCCGCCTTCACGGGGCTATATATATATATGTATCTTTTCAACCGTAATAGGCAGACTCATTAACTTTTGACAGTGTATTTATTAGTTACAACGAAAACTAAATAAATAAATGAAATCAAATGATTTACTTATTGCCCAATTAAATTAATTATATAACAACATAATTACGACCTTGTCGGCATAGCAATATTTATTTGTTAATATTCAGGCACGCAGTTTATCGCTAAGTCGGGGATACCTTACACTTACCACCGTTTCACAAGGTAACCTTGCCAAGGAAAAGAAACGGCGAAACAAATTCCATGACATACAACACTCAGTTTATAGGTATGTATTAAATTACAGTAACTTAGATAAATGTTGTTAATTCTAATAAATATAAAATAATATAAAAATATTATTAAAAATAATATAAATATGTTTTTATTTATTGTGTGTATAGCGTTTGCTTTTATATTTCTGTACATAAAATTATGTATAATGTGCCAGTTGCTAGTTTGTCAACTTGGCCCTACTATTAGATAGAAAACCCACGGTATTCCAGATAATGTTGAAAACGCCCTAATTAGATATTCTATCGAAATAATCGAAGAGCCTTGGGCAGCTTTACTACTGCCGAACAAGTATTTGTGGTGCAATTTCATGAAATCCTTGAGAGTACATTTACAATTAAATGCGAATTGCTTACGCCCACGCTACATCGACTTGTCATATGACTTAAAATTGTAAACGATACTATTTAATGCTCAGAAAATTTAGTAATACAACGATAGGTACATTTCGGAATAGTTTTTACGCCGATTAGAGAGAAAAGGTTTTCCTTTCGAAATATTTTGACGAAATCGAGATACCTCGTTACTTTTAAGTTAACTTGGACTTATTAAGATGTAACAGTGCAACTGCTCATCGGATATTTTCGATCAGTTTTCTAATTCCGTAACTTCATAAAATACTTAAGAATATTATATGTACAATATTATTGTACAAATAATATTGTTAAGTATTTTATCAGTTACTTACTGAAATGAACTATTAATTTTTACAGAAATTAATTAAGATGCAGTTCTTAGAAACTAACTGTAACGACTACAAAACTGTACGTATTTTAGTTACTTCGGAGCTCAACGACGGGAAGAATAAGAATCCAAACTTTTCCACGATTAAGTCGTTAGTAGATCTAGGAAATGAATAAATAAACAAAATTAGCGACTATCTATTTAAATCTATACAGTAGGTATAATATAAATGGAACTGTGGAGCTTGGCATTTACGAGTGTTTGAAATGAATAATGCAGAACTGACGACATTCCGTCTGCGCAGGCGCACTATCTGGATGACCTGTGCCATGCGTCATGTAGTAAACAAGTTATGTGTATTATTCAATAGTATCAAATACATCTCTTGCTTAATAGCTCCGCTTGCGTTTACTCTCGCTTCAGATCCGTATTTAAAAGTACATGGTAAATGTTTCCTTATATATATAAATATGGTTTCAGAAATTCATTTGCAAAGATGTATTAAGATTTTGAAAATATTCCTATTTAATAAAACGTAAAAGTGAGCATCGAATCTCCGAAATCGGCGTGTTTGTATGAGGAGAGTTATTAAAGTGGAAGAAGCTAGGCAAGTATGTCAGAACCATGCCATTTGGCACTCGATACTCTCTGTCTACCCCGTTAGGGATTTGGCGTGAAGATGTGTGTGTGTAAAAGTAAGCATTTTAACAAATAGCAATGAAGCATACCCCCCGTTCTAACTGTTTATCTTTTCTGCCTATCGCAATCTTTTATAAATCTCCATTACACCAAACCCATTAGATAGGCTAGAAATCAGTAATATATACACACACGAGTAGTAAAGGATTACGTTGCAACCCATTGAGAAAGTAAAAATAAGCATAGCAGTGAAGAAGCTGCAACGGCGGTGCGTCTGCAGGGAAACTAAAAAGCTTTGCCACCTTCATATTAGTATACTATTAAAAAGTCACAGACACACACGTTACAAGACACATCAATATTTCCATATAGATGCTTTACCATGAATACAGCTATGCGCATGAAAGTAATTCTTCCTATTAACTATGACTACTCATCAACAATTATAATATTCCAGGATATATTTCTACAACGTGTTTCATTCATCCATCAATTAATGGGCAACTAACAAGCATTTGACCTCATTTAAGAAAAATAAAAACTACACTCAATGACAAAACAATCATGGCTAATGAATCCCCTTGCTGCAGATTCGTTGTGTCTATTTTCAGCTCTCTTTTATTGAGCTTACTAACTACAATTAGGCTGTAAAACTCTTCAGTTTATTGCCTTTGAGTTTTTTTATGAAAGTTAAGTGGCACACAGATAAATTCAAACTTACGTTTATTGGAATTTGCACTTAATCATGATCTGTGTGCTTTATATGTCTACTTATTGAGTAGAGCTAATTTGTAAATAAATTGGTTTGTTTATTTACTTTCAGCCACTTCGTAGACACATTGTTATTATGACAGTTATCTATGATATAGCAATTAGTGTTTATTTTCATTTTAATCAGGAATTGATTCAAAATACAACATTTCTGCCACATAATGTTGACAAATCGGCTGTAGTTAGAACGACATAAAATACAAAGCGAAAGGCTTAAAATGCTTTAAAAACTAAGATCTTTTTCGAATTGAATACAATTTCAATCATTTTGTTACAAAATTCACCCGTAATACTTAAACCAAGGTCAGGTAGAATACAATGGCTGAAGGTTTAAGAATAATTGAAATTAATTAGCGTGCCGTAAGGTCTATCAAATTCAATTAACCGAAAAACTGTTTTAAACTATTTACCCGCATTTTAAAGTAATAAAATGTATAATTATTACGAGTACAAGAAACCGATTTAAAAGTCAGACGTGAAGATTGACAAAAGGGAGGCAGTAATAACAGAGCGGTCCATCTGTGTACAGCATAGTATGATTATAATGTATCATTATTATCAGTAATGAACATGCAAATTGAAGACTACCACCTTGACACTGTTTCACTATCTGTGTTATTTTTAATGTCACCTCAACGAACTGCACCTTTGACTACATAGTAATACAGTAATTTTTCAAGATTAGACAACACTTTCAAATAAGGCTAACAGTCTTGGTTTTCCGAATTGTTGGTATAACATAAACTTATACGTTTATAGTACCTATCATATTTCACGATTCGCAACAAAAATATCTAAGAACTATGCACTTACTAAGACGTCCGGTGATTGACCTATTTAAAAAAGCGACAGCATTTTAATATGTACAAGGGCTAGTTTCAAACCTGTAACTTTCTGTGAGTGAAATCTTTGCACTGATTCGTACAATAAATAGGTGCCATGCATATGATATCATTATGCTCAGTGATAATACATGAAAATAGTTTGGATATCGGAAAATGCAATAAGAAAATTCTAAATATGTTAAATGGTAGATTTTGTTTTTATCTACGGCGACACCACCGTTGTACAGTTGATTCATCGTTCTGATACAATATTTACATCTAAATACCAACATGCAAAGTATGAATTTTGTATTTAAGCGTCGTTATTAGAAACTCATCTCCTTAAACAACAACAATCCGCGATTCTGTGTTTCTTACACCGAAACTAGGCACAAACTGTTACATCACACCCATAACAATGCTAACAGGAGGTGAATGATCAGTGTGGCAGTGCCCCCTGGCCTCTGCAGTACACAGGATATTTGTGTTAATTGGCGCCGCGGCGATGCTCGCTAATTGTTCAGCGCGACGGACCACACCGTGTAGAGGAAGTCTGTATGTCGGTTAGTATTATGTTGTGTTGTGAATGGACACGCCGGCGATACTTCGTTAATGTAAAGCCGTTAGAACTAATGTTGTTGGGTAAACGTAAACGTATTAGTTACTTGAACTAAATTTTAGATAGCTTGTATGGTTTGGTAAGTATGTGTATTACTTACGTAAGGACAAGTGATTTGTAAGTAATTTTTAAGGTATAATTTAAAAGGCATCTTCTTAACTAGTACGCTACTGTTTGATTGTATGTACCTAGACATCTGACTAACATAAGGTCATGTAGAAATCAAATGCAATCCTATCTTCTTCTTAATATATAAAAATGAATGTTTGTGTGTATGTTCTTTATAAAATCGTAAACTATGCATTTGATATTGAGATGATCTTTAGCAAAGTTATTGTGCATGAGCCCACGAAGGTTTCTGAGTTGGTACGACCAACTTTCGACAGATGGCGCCACTGTCATTCCAATGAATTTTATATATTGCCGAGACAGACAGACTTTTTATTAACATTATTTATAGTTAAGACAGGACAAAGCCTGTCGGGTCAGCTAGTTATTTATAAAAATCTGTTATTAATTAATATTAAACAAATATTCATAAATTGGAAGATAACTCTAAAATTTAAAGACTGTTAGACCACACGCACATTCATTTTAGTACAAGATACTTACGATAATAAGTTAGTGATCAAAAAGCTTAGTTTCTGTAATTAACTGAGTGACTATTTACATTTGGGATGAGCATTTCCTTTGTTGGCCTCATATTTGTAAACTGTATTTGATTACGAATTAGGAGTTAATGGTGATTAACTAGAAACGTTTGTTTAATTGACACACAGAAAACCTTTTGAAATTTACATATTGAAGTGTACACATATATTGTATCTTAATATCTACCAAAAAAGGAAAAACGGCACGAGGGATCTATGGACCCCCGATCGGAACAAAATTACTTTAGCTTTTTGGTAGAATTTAACTGTACAGTCATAAATTATATTGTAAAATATCAAGACTATTCAATTAACTATAACAGATTATTTCTATACAATGATCTAATGTAAACAGAAAGGGTATATAAAAAGCACAAAGCTGTACATGGAATTAATAAATTAAATTAAATCAAGACATGTCGAGAAAAAGTCTTATTACGCTTTTTTTCGATCTCGCTCCCATCCCGCTCAGTCTGTGTATCGCGCGATAAAAAATCTTCGTTCTAAACTTTTATCATATTTTGTTAATATTATATTTTATTTTAACTTTAATTTCTGGTTTAGCGAGAATTATACAGAATATTCAACACAATTGTCACTCAGACACCTTAGGTTGCCACACGAAGTTTTCAGTCACCATAATACAATACATATGTAGATACATACTCGTATATAAAGAAGACAGGTGTCTTCTTTAAATTAAAAAATAGTTAAGCTTAACTAAATAGCATTTCGAATTCTTGATTTTAAAATAGTAATACTTAAGCCCAAGAACAAACACACGAAGCACGTTTAAGTAGCCACGTTCACTGTTTAGTTGCGCTCCCCCTTGGAAGCGAGAATTGATTCTAATTTCGGAATCGCTATCAATCATTGTTAGCTCGACGGACTACTGTATCCTTTATTTTGAAAGTTTCACTTATATATTTGTTTAAACAGACCATTATATTCCCTACATTATATTATAAGTGAACGGCCATAGAAGAAACTTCTTAGGCATTTTTTTATCGGTTAAATATAGGAAACGAGCATGTAGTCTACCTGATGGTAAATGGCCACTGCCGCCCATGGACATTTGTTACCAACCCAAGGGTAGTTGAATCGTACATGAGGTTGGCAACGAATGCGTTGCTATCCCTGAGGACTAAGATATTCGCTTCCGTCCATGGACATTTGTTACCAACCCAAGAGTAGTTGAATCGTACATGGGGTTGGCAACAAATGCGTTGTCATCCCTGAGAACTAAGATGTTTGTCTTCTCTTGTCTTGTCTTGTCTTGTCTAAGTATAGCCGGTAACCAAGCCGCTGCTTAACCGAAACGCATAAGTTTTTTCACGGAGGATTATGAGGATTATGGCCTCCCCGGGCAAACTACACAAGCTCTACCACCTGGTAAAATCTTTCTATTTATTGGTGCCCTCGTGTAATTAGATAAATTAGTAATAACTAATCATACTATACAAAAGCTGCGACATTTAATGTAGTTAATTAACACAGTTTTACAAGCAAAAACATAAACAATCAATAATTATGAAGTCAACACTTCTAACCAAATTTACATTATGTATGATAATTCCAAATGATTACCATACTCTGTAGATAATTGCCAATCAATCATATTTAATTACAATTTCCTTCCTTCGACACCTACGAATATTTATTTAAGTTCCTCTAATTCAAATGGTAATCGCCTAATCGCTAATGATAAATATTTTTGAAATCTTATATTCAAATGAGATGTAACGGGAAATTAACTCTCTATTTACCTTGAAACATATACAAAACTGTATGATTATTTTTCTCAATTTAAAATTATTAAGATGTGAAAATATGTTTAATAGTTGCTGACATGAACAAATTATGAAATTACTTCAATTCCAAGATTCACTTCAAGATATCAATATGTATGAAGAATATACAAAACATAATCTATGCCATATCCACTCAAAGTACGTATTTTATTGAAATTCTGGAATCTGAATTCATTCGCACGTTAATAAAATATTTTTTAAATGTTCTTTATCTGCATTTTACCTTGAGTCCAGGGTTGAATTGAGCCTCTGTGATCGCCTGAGGGGTGCGTTCCTCACTGCGCTCACGGGCTCCTCCCAGCTCCCTCCCGCCGACCGGTGCTCATCTGGTTAAAAAAAACATGTGATTTACACATGAACATACAAATAAAGCGAAAATTTACTATTTTTTAGTTAAGATTCGAAGCAATGGATCGTTTCTACTTCTACTCGAATACGAATGACGCATAATTAACTAAAATATTATGCTTGGATATGTATGTAAACTTTTCGCGTAAAGATATTTTAATACGTCTACCGGTATCTATCGCGAGATCAAAAGCAAATGCACTCAATTTCATGTAAACATTTCAAAGTATTTATATATTATAAAACATAATTTAATACTCCAAATAATGTATAACTTATAAAAAAAAGATGAGAAAGGCTTAATGAAGAAAATATGTAGAACACGTTTAGTAATTATCACAATTACTTTCATTGATAATACAAAAAAATAGTATTAGGATTGCTTATCCGTTGGTAAATATAACATAGATTATTCAAAAGTATCAGTACATTTATTCCAATCAAATGGTACAAAATTGTATAGGCATGAAGAGAATTCATATTGGCAACAACATGAAAACCTTGAATGATATATTAATTCAAAGTTTTGGCGCAAGACATAATTATATGTACCAACATTTACATAATACCCGTTTAGCCAGCGGCTCCAAATTCCAAGCAAACTTATTAACTTATCGAGATGGCTGCACAAACCATAAATAAATACGAGGTGATAATACAGTTCTACAATCGTAACATCCACTTAACTCGATACATTTTTAATTTTATTACCCACGCAAGCGTTAAATCAATGAAGAATTCAGATACTAAAAAAATTTAACGAACCGATACGGATATCTTCTTTTTTTATCGTATAAAGCTAGCAAACGAGAATGCAGTCCACTGCCGCCTATGGACATCAGTAACCATCCCCAAGTACGAATTATACCTGAATTTGATCACAGGTGCGTTGCTACCTCTTGTAGTATAGCTGACAACCACGCCTCTCTAAACCGAAACACTAGAATTGCTTCACGGAGGATAATGAGGATGGCTGTCGTACCTCCCTGGTCGAACTAATCTCTAATAGAGAACAAAAATATATATTTTAACCCGTTAAAACTCTAGGTAGAACGCAGTGACATAAAAGCCAGCTGATCGCGTCGACGTCCATCATTACGTTTTACGGACTTTTTTCCGATACCGACGAGGCCGGTTAGTCGGTCACAAGAGGTATAACGGTCACAGATGCTGCCGAGTGCAATTACACAACAAATGTTTAACATTTCTCCGGTACTTATTCATCCGGCGGACGGGAAGCGACCGCAAATACACCACCTGATTCAACAATGTTATGTAGGTAGCGGTAAGTAATTAATGTGTGTTGATAGTGGCCATGTGAATTGGTTATCGACATTGTGTACTTCAATAAGCCTTTGTGAGCATGTTAGTGATTCTACAGGCATTTTTGGGATTTAAGATCTATGTATGATTTTTCCATTATTGTCAAATTGGCGATTACTTACCCATTATTTGTTTTGTATATCTTACACTTTATTTACTTTTATATTTTAAACTTCTTTTATGCAATAGATACTATCTCCGATTATATACGCGTCAGCCTATTATGAAGAAAACAAAATGCAAATTAATGACAAGATATGTAATCAATTATAGTTGCGATAGCAATAAAACCGCTATACATGTAAAACTTAATGTTTTCTTTGTTATTGATTATAATAAAATAGCTGGATGTCCTCTAAAATAAGTTATAATAGTAGACTCACCCAGATTTCAACTTGTTGACATCCTTGAAAGCTATGTAATATAGAGTTTAGTAAATACAAGATTTTCACAATAAAATTATTACATCGTGTAGGTATAATCACACTTCATTATGCAGATGATAATTGTGTTTCGATTTAATTAAGAGCATTAACATGTTGACATATTAGATTATGCTGCATGCATGTCTAATTTTCTCTAATTTTCAAGACAGGATTTAGATTGCAAGCAGCAACCGGAACTAGTTACAGTGCATATACTTTGGAATTATACTTATGGAATAATATTAATTGAATGTGATAGTTTTTTATCGTATAAAGGTAGCAAACGAGCATGCAGTCCACCTTATGGTAAGTCACTGCGCCCATGGACATTAGTTATCGTCCCTAAGTACGATTAAATCATACCTAAGTTTGATCACAGATGCGTTGCTACTCTAGGACTAGGATTCGCCTCGTGTATAAGTATAGCCGGCAACCATGCCTCTCCAAACCGAAAAACACTGGAATTTCTTCACGGAGGATTATGAGGGTGGCGGTAGTACCATCCTGGTTGAACTTAACAAGTTCTACCACCTGGCAAACACCGGTTAAACTGTTATTAAGCAATAAAGATGATTCAAAGTCAAAAATTTCACGACACGTTTAATTCCATTCGCACAAGATTAGGTTAGCAGACCTTGAAGTTACAACGTAGGTGGCAAGGCGACCACGTTTTCGGTTTCGAACCACGTTGTAAAACCTTAAACTTTAATTCGACATTTTGCAAATTGGAATTTGCTCCATATATCATTTTGACCAAGGTTTAATTGAATTTAGCACACGAAAACAATTCATAAATTAATGCTATAAGTTGAATTCATACTCAGCAGTCATTACACATTATAATTGGTACAGTTAGCGTCGTATTTCTATGTAAAATAAATAAATAATATGAATAAAACGTACTTGTCCGGCACTTCTTTATTAATTTATGTTTAAACTTCGATATTCTGCTATCTGACTTCCTAGAAAACTTCATCGCTTCACTTTCTCTGTACATTGCACATTACATACACTATCTTTCTTGCGCAAACTCATTAACAACTAAGTATTACATAATCAACAATTTCCAAGATCATATTAACGATCTTTACACTGAACACATGCAAACACAATACCGCGGTTCGTATCACTAAACACAAACGTTTCTTATACGCAGACATGTACGCTGACCGGTGTCATACATTTATATGTTCACACACACAAGCAGAGTCATCTTTAATGTATAGTCTTGTGGTGAGTTTCGGTAAGGCAGTTAGAAGCACAGGGTTGACGACCCTGTAATGGTTTTAATAGTGTCTGACATGGATGTACCGTAGATTTGGTTAGTTTATACGGTTTTAATTATATTTACTGAAATTAGCAATACGCTCATTATCATATATAAACACTTTGCAGCAGCCATAACAACGTGATCCGGAAGATTTGTAAATGATTATTTGCTTACAACGTTTGAAGAAGAATATAAATATTACGTGGTAGACGTTAAACAGCTAAGAACTGAAACGAATCGGTTATAGATGTTAAAAGTAATTCATAAAACAACTTCGGTTGTGGTTAAAAATAACTTTATCTGTATGACGACCCACTTATTTTTTTCATTGAACCCAAAGAGATAACTTAAAATTCCAATGAATTAAAACAGGTATAAAAGTATGTAGCTTTGCGGTATCTCAAGACATTTATGAAGCAATGCTTGATTATCTTTTTTATGTTTCATAGCGGCATAAAACATAAAGACCTCATGATTTAATAACTGAATAATTTGTCTTTTAGTTACATTACTAATTAACCGACTTCAAAGAAAAAGGAGGTTCTCAAGTCGACGTGTATATTTTTTTTTTGTATGACCACGCATAACTTTTTACGGAGTGGCTCGATTTTGATAATTCTTTTTTTGTTAGGTAGGTCATGGTCCAA
>DWNR01003874.1:0-11389 GCA_018250455.1 Polygonus leo | reverse complement strand
AAAAAAAACCACGCAACAACTGGGGTTGGTATTGTTAAAAAAAAAAATGAATAAAAATAAATAAAAAACCCGCCAGTATATCTCGAGCTTACCATGAAACCGCGTGGGGAATTTCAAACAATTTAAATTTGACATGCTTACACGCCAGAATAGCTCAAAAACACAACCTCGCTTGTTGGCATTTCCTAGATACTACTGTAAATGAAATGTTTAGTGATAAAAATATAAAAATTGTTGAGGACGGAAGAATACTTCGACTTATTGCTACATCGGACAATGACCTGAAAGGATTTTATACTTGTCGAGCTCATTGTAATAAAAACACTTACAATGTTGTCACTTATGGAGTTTTAGGTCAAGTAAAATATGACTTAAACAGTCCCGACTTAACCACAATCATAGCAGTCTTTACTACTGTTACACTCGTTGTTTGCACATTGTCATGGCTGGTCATCGAAGGAATATATGATCTTCGTAATGGTTATGGATTTTTCCGTGACGCACATTTCACTACTCAAGAGGAAGCTGAAGCTATTTGCAAATATATTGACCAAAATGCACACCTTTATAGTTCTAAGAGCGCTATTAAATTAGCTAAAGCCAGGGCACGTCGTAAAGGGCGACAGTTAGCTAGTCGCATGAGTTTCGGAGCACAGGAACCACAAGGATTAATACAAATGCAGGGTAAAGTTCCTGAAGATAATGAGGAATCTAAATCCAGTGAATTAGAAACTTTACCAGCTTTACCTGAAATAAAGAGATCAGATATAAAAATATCACATGATGTGTACAGATGTGAACCGTTGTATATAAGTTCGCCACGGCATGGCTCGATTCAATCTCCTGATCCAAATTTAACTTCTTCTTCTACGTTTGAAATGTCCCCACGAATTTTATGTTCTCGTTTGCTCATAACGAAATATAAACATTGCCCAAATGAACACCTACGTCGACTAAAAGATAAAACAACTCGCGGTAGAGATGTTGGTTATAATAAACCAAAGTTATGTACAGTGAAGTCTTCAACATTAGTTAATTTGTCACCAGCTCAAAAAGTGCTACAAAAATTTCATGAGCTAAAAAGCGAAGATTTATAAAACAAAATGGGTATATCTTCTGTCGAGATACACATAAGGAGCCATTTTTTTTGTAAACGTTTTAAGTTAAGATTTTTTTAATTGAACTTGCTAGGAGAGGTTTCCAAACAATAAATACTATCTGTACAGCTGTGAAAGTAATCGGTCTATTAGATTAAGAAGACTTGGGCTGTGGCCTGCGTCTAACGAACATAGTGACTATAAAAATCTGAATCCCTTGTTGTCGGGGTGAAACGAGTGAAATTTTATTAAAAAAATATGTAGGTAAACTTTTGGACATTTGCAGCACCAGGGTAATCGGCAATGTACCCATCGGCAACTTTGAATCACTTTTTTCAAGTTTTATTCAACTAAAGTTTTTATTTGTAGTAAGGTTTAAATGTGTAAACTACATTATTATTAATTATCATAGCTTTTGAGAAACTGTCTTGGGCTTGCGTAAAATGAATGAATTTAGAAATAAAAGAACAATAATTATTATTGGGTAATATATTTATTATGTATTAGGTAATACATTTAGTAGTAAATTAACAATCCAAATGTCTTAACATATCAAAATAGGAACTTAAAATACGCAAAGGACTTGTTTGGCACTATAAAATGATATGAGTTAATTTCTAAATACAATAGAAGATTACTTTATATATCCAACTATCCACCAAAAACAAGTTGACGTAAACAAAACAAAAATGTTAATTAAATCATTAAAAATAAATTGTAATTGTATGAACTGTAAATCAAATTGTATTTATTTTGTTTTCTTTATGTCTACCCTTAATTATTTAATAATTAAAATATATTTTATTAAATAGGAATATACATCTATTTTTTGATTATGGTTCATGACACAAAGAATAATACTTATCAATCATGTTTCTACTTTCTATCTTAATGTATAGTCCACTACATACATTAAAATTATTAGGTAGGCAAAGGTAGAAAATGCGGAAATATAGAGTTGATACAAATACAACATAGGTAATATCGATTTACAATAGTTGTTATTTTAAAAATTTATTTCATTATTTTCAAAAAGATTCCAAATAAAGAACTTGATAGTTGACTTGAGGTAGTCCGTGTTCAACAGTCAAAATATAAATATAGGTATAAGTAGATAGACGAGATTCGATACGAGTAGATCTGAATATAAATATCAACATTGAGTACATCTTAAGATAAAATATCAATAATTAGAGATAAACGATAATCTTGGGCAATGCTTATCTCTTTTTAAAAAGCAGTGAAGTCGTAGTGATTTGCGAACTTTGATTTTTCAATGTCATGAGCGAAAAAAAATTAATCGTCATTTGTTTTGCCAAAAACAATAACAGGAAAACTACGTGATCAGAAGATTACAAAAATCTCAAACGTTGTTAAATTCTACAACTATTGTGGTTTATTTGGCCTTATTATTTCATACCGAGAGGCCAACATAGTAGGACAGTAAAGAGTTAGTGAAGATGATACATGTGCGTAAAATTGAGTGCCTATTAATAGATGTACATGATAAACCTACTAAATCGGGGAGGAAAAAAGCATATTGAATAACTTAATCATAATTGGCTATCAATGTAAGGTTTCGTATTAAGTACCTACAATAGATTGAAAAAAATAAAGAAAAAACAAAACAAAAACATACTCTAGTCTTAGTGAGATTATCGAAAGCTGTAATTGTGTTCTTCAACAACAATATGTGTGTGTCTTTCACAGATTATTACTACTTAAACAGTAAATTAATAATAAGTATACTAAATCACAAAAAGCAAATATTAATAATGGAATGTATCAGAAGTACCTATAAGTATTAAAATGAGCTATCTATGTCCATAAGTGACATTAATAATTATCGATTCATTATAAAAGTAACAAATAAAGAAAGTCAGACATTTTCGAAGATAGACATAGTTTTCAGTAGGTACCTTATTTCATAAATTTCATAAATATTACATATTTATTATAGTATTGTGCGAAAAACAACTGTGATTTGTGATTTCCAAAGTGAAATGTATTATATAAATATTATTATGGCCTTTCATCAATCACAAAATTGACTAGATTTTTCAGAAACAGATAGAAATCATTTAAAAGACAAAAAGTTACACATTCATGACTATGTAAAATAGCCTCTATTTTTATGATATATTATTAAAAAATCAAAATCTTGCTAATTTACCAAATTGACTAGAATACAGTAGCTACAAACCAGTATATTTGTCAAAATATATTTTATATTAATATTAAATAAATAAAAATAATACGGATTTCAAATAATCAAGCTTTGACAGTAATTAATAAATTAAAAAATCAAATAAAAAATGCTAAAAATAGACAGTACCTATATGTGCAATGTTTACTGATAATATGATTATTATGTTTTTCAGTTACTGTTGCTATGATAAATAATTATAAAACAAGATAATGATTACATTTTTTAATGAGTAATGAATTTCAGTAAGGCGAGAAATTTAATCGTCAGATAGATGACTAGAAGATGCCATTGATCCAAAATTTTATACAAAAATACATCTCGTCCATGTATAGATGTGTGATTTGCTATTTGAATGTCAATCAATATAGAGTAATATAATTATATTTGCCTATATGGCACGCTAGAATTAACGATCACTTTTAAAATGTTAACAATCTTAAAATTAATTATAATTTATAAATATGAATAAAACTACTAAAGTAGTAAACATTAAATAAATATACAAGCTAAAATTCGAAGGTTAATTTTCAAATTACTATGCTCGTTCTGGTATTTACATAGTAGACTATTGTAGCTCGATAAGTTGTGCAAAGGGTGTAAATCAGCCAATCAAGAGTACTGTAAAAAGCCTGCACTGTGACATAATACAATAACATCATTGTGGTAATTGTAATTTAGTTAATCGCAGATACCATTTTCAATTTTCAAAAAGTTTCAAAATATTCTAATTTTATTGATAAATAACCATACCTTATAGCAATTTTAATTATTCTGACCACTCAAAATAAATATGTTTGAACTAAATATATTTTGTATGTATAATTATATTATACGCAATTGATTATTATTATTATTATTTTAGTTTATACATCACAAGAAGAGCGATATTTAAAATTGAGCTACGATTAAAGAATAATACATTACGATGATATTAAGCCAATAATAAATGGCTCCATTGGCTGTACACATATATCGAACCGAAATATTGTTTAGTCGCCGTGGCTATGATGGTGTCTACCGTAGGACCTGCTGCGACGCCTCTGCGAGACAGCTGGCGATGGTGGTGCGGTACGTTTGTAATAGTAGGCTGTGCTCAACACTCCAAAACTTAGCAACGAGGACACTGTGAAATTTATCAGCAGGTAGGAGTCTGCCGAATCGACGTAGATAGTAAACAGCCGCGCTGAAAGCAAAACATCTGTGGAAAATACTTTCATATTTCTTAGAACATTAAAACATTTTATCTAACTTACCACTATATTATCCTATCCATGTCAGTGTAAACTAAATTGGCCTAGATTGTTAGAATAGAGAGAGAATGTATTATTTATTTATGTCAATTTTCAATTGTTACTTTAACATACACCAGAAAATTATTTAAAATCAAATAAATAGTTAAGATAACCTGAGGTTTAATAAACAAGAACATACTGGACTGGATGGACTGGTTTAGGACAAACCAGTGCACCCTAAAATTGGTTTTGTCCACTAACATTTCCTACACTCAGTACACTTAGCGATTTTTGTGACTGATTAATGGCCCGTTTCTATAACCTATGTGTTTGTATGAGGAGAGTTATGAAAGTGAAGGGACCTAAGCAAGTATGTCATAACCGTGCCGTTTGGCACTCAATACTCTCTGCCTACCCCATCAGGGATTTGGCGTGAAGATGTGTGTGTCTGTGTTTGTATTCTATAACCTATCTATAAGCTACCACTGGTATGTATCTATCAATTATGCTTTTTCAGTAAACAACGATAAGATAACCCTATATCTTGTTCTTCTCCAACCCATCATACCCATTGCTGAGTGTAGGTCTCCTCTTCTGCACGCCATCCTCTATGGTGTTGGGCTTTTTGTCTCCAAATTTTCCTTGCTACTTTTATGATATCATCAGTCCATCTGAGAGCCTGTTGATCTATGCTACGTCTACCGGTCCATGGTCTACACTCAAGAACCCTTAGAATCCATCCGTCATAAGTTGTCCTACATACGTGGCCTGCCCACCTTCACTTTCGCTGTGCCTTGATTTGTTGATATAATGACCTTATATACTATAATAATAATTGATAGATACATACCAATGGTCTTTATCATAACGTTTAGTTAGGGATAGATAGGTTATTGAAACTAAGCATTAGTCACATATGGTTTTAGTAAGTGCTTGAGTGTTTTAGTCACATGAAATAATGATATTTCCTATTGGTACTTACAGAGATTTGTCAGCAGGGAAATCGTCCATGTTGTCAGTGATACAGCCTCCGCATTGCCACTTTTCACAATGCCAATAATGTAAGTTACTTTAGCGAACCCGCTAAGAGGAGTATTGAGTGGCTAAAAAAGAAACAGGTGCAACGTCAACATACTTATTTCTGACACTTAAAGAAATATAATTAATCATGTAAATTATTTCACTGCCCTATAACTAAAGTATGACTAAAGTATTTGTCAGGTGGTAGAACACGTTTAGTTTGACCGGGGAAGTACCACCGCCATCCTCATAATCCTCCATGAAGCAATTTACTGTGTTTCGGATTGGAGATTTGCCGGCTATACACGAGGCGAACATCTTAGTCCTAAGGGGTAGCAACGCATCTGTGATCAAATTAAGGTATGATTAAATCATACTTGGGAATGATTGCTGATGTGAATGGGCAGCAGTGACCACTTACCGTCAGGTGGACTGCATGCTCGTCTGCTACCATTGTAGAAAAATAGTACAAAAGTATATTGTCAAATACTCATACCATCATCCACCATTATTATATCCTCCCTGAAGCAATTCTCGTGTTTTGGATTTGAAGAGGCATTCAGCTATACTTGCACACGAGGTGAAAATCTTAATAATCAGAGGTTGCAGTATCTGTAATCAACCTCAAATACAATTCAGACACATTTGGAGCAAATTATAAATATCCAAAAGTGACAGTGACCGTTTACCGTCAGGTTGACTGCATTCTCATTTGTTACTTTTATAAAATACAAAATACTTACCACCAGGTATTCCAGCACCTCTTTTGGAATTATCCCAAGCACAAATCCAAATACAGTTGCAAAGTAAATAGCGGTAGCCAGAGGTACAATGGGGAGATTCATCAAGTTGTTATACTTCAGCACATAGTAGATCAGGACATATAGCTGTGCAATTATGATTGGGTATTCCAAGTATGTCAGTATATTGTAATTGTTAGTGTAGTTATACAGGATCATTATGGTGAATCTGGAATGTGCATTGTATATTATTTTAGCATCATTCATATTTACATTTTTGAAGCAGTAACACCAGGCTTACCTTTCAAGCATAAAAACATTAAAAAACAAAAATATTGCAGTGCAGATACTTTAAGCAATTCATCCATAGATTGATATGTTAATCTAGTATTAGTTGGGATAAAGTATGTATCTTTTTTTAATAGATGAATTTACTACAACTATAATATAGCATACCATTTACAAGTGGTAGAACTCGTAACTATGATTATTACACTCCATACCAAGCAGTACTTGTTCTAGTTAGATAAACACGGTTGCCTGTCTTATTTTTAGGCCTGAATTATATTTGATAAAAACAATTCACATTTATTCTACAGAAAATTTACAAGGGCACCTAGAGCTCAGTCTCTACCCCTGAATTGGCATGTTTCAATTCATGCCCATTTAACAGCTTAACTTGCAAATGCACACCACACTCATACAATTTTTAAAATATTATGTATGTATATAACATAATATATGTGTGGTGTTAAGAGAATCAAGTCATAGAAAATCTAAATCTACGATTATTATAATAATTGGTACCACATTTAATAAACACGGATTAGGATTTTCTACTTAGTCCTGATGTCTCCTACATGAGGTAATTGCTTGACTTGTTTTATGCCACGCCCAAGATAAATGCAAATACATAATACATATTGGATAGCATATAAGATAAATTCATAGAAAAAAATAAACGAAATATTACTTTGAAATCTTACCCAGTAATTTCCAGCAACATGGCCTGAGCATACAGACCCTTAGCAGACCTCTTCTCCCGAATGTACATAATTTGGGGAACTTTTAAGAAAAGGCATGATAATATAGTAATCATGCTCAGAGTGTTTGCCACAAATTGTATTATATCGAACTCCATGATGTCGACACTGTAACAAGCGCAGGATACAATATTGTTTTCAACGCAAGGTCGCGGCCGGAGCGGCGAACCGGTGATTACCTATATTTAAGTTGGCAGGGGTCTCGGTCGAGCGCAGTATCAAATCTGTCCTCGCTGATTTACTGTCAAGGCCAAACTCGCTACTGCACTCAATATAGAATAGCTACGAAATTAATACGTGAGAAATAATACAACACAAATTAACTACTATTTGAAAATCGAACACTCACCTAAGGTTGCCGATCGATAAAAGGGCGAGCTCCAATATGCAACTAATACGCAAGGAACGATACGAAAACTGACTGACACTATTTAACACATATTTTTTCACACGGTAAACGCATGCGACTCTGTGGACTGATTTTACCTGGGGCTCGATTAATTAGTGTTTTAGAGACGACGCCGACTTCGAATAAATCTATTCTAGCTTTCAGGCAATTCACTAGTCTTATATCTACGTAAGTAGGTACCTAAAGTACTTTACCTCTATTCTAGTCTCTAGCTAGAAGAGTTTGATTGTAATGACAGCGTCACAACTGACACTTGGTGGCCGTAACTGACATTAAATTATCCCCAGTGTTGTTGCTAAAATGTTTGTTCAACATTGCAGGCTATTTGAGGTTATGCAAACAGAACATGTCATTAATCCTACGCCCGTAATGCTCAGACATTGTGCTGGACTATAGTCTTACTTGAGGTAAGGTGTTGTTTAGGAAATAGCGTACTTCCCTTGAAGATACCATCATAAATAATCATAAATATTCCCACTTGTTGGCACCATAAACAAGTTGTACTTTTATCGCGTAAAAAAATAGCAAACGAGCATGCAGTTCACCTGATGGTAAGTGGTCACTGCTGCCCGAACAACAGTCATCATCATCATCATCGCGACTCTACAATCTCTTGGGCAAGCAAGCAAGCAGGTTTCCTCACGATGTTTTCCTTCACCGAAAAGTCAATGATAATTTATGTTTAAGTTGGACAACAGTAATCATCCTCAAGTACGATGCGTTGCTTTCCCTGAGGACTCGCCTCGTGTGTGTAGTGGGCAACCACGCCTCTCCAAACCAAAACATAAGAATTGCTTCACAGAGCATTATGAGGATACTTCTCCGGTCGAACTAAACGAATTCTACCATCTGGCATGAAGTTAAATAAAAAAAGAATCTTAAATATGTATAGATGACCGATTTAAATGCTGGAATTAAATTGTGCACACTCTCCAAAGTGTAAATAGTATCTTCTTAATTTAAAACTTAATTTAACTTAATGTTTTGGGTATTCAATTATTTGGTTTGGCTTATTACTAAGTCTAAGACATCTGTTACAGAGCTAGATTTGCTGAAACGTTACAGCTAGACACTAAAAATTCTCACAAAACATGCAGCCCTATGGCCGCTACAACATTATTGGAAAAAAGTTGCATATTCAACTATTTTACTACAAATATACAATGTTATTCATCTGAAACTTCAAGCGTTATGTTGCAAGCAACGCCATCTAAAGACAAAATTCGGAATCCTTTGTATACTTTCATTTGAATTTTTTTTGTAGAATTTGGAACATTCCCAAATCAATTCTGAATTAATTCAAATAATTTCGTGAGGAAAATCAATTTCGTGAGAACGAAAGTTAATTGAAATGAAAGGTGGATACCTTAAATTTGTCTAAATCGGGTTAAGGAATGTACCATATTTTATAATAAAAAATAACATAATCAAATTTGGTATACGATACATAATCAAACGAAATTTTACGTGTAAAAAACATGGAATTCGTTTAAAAATGCAAATGTAACCCATGCAATTAAATATGACATTTTAAAGTCTAGTGATATTTGACTTTTGACAAAATTTCTTGTTAGCCACACCCTAAACGTCATTGCAATTATTGTCTATGGTCAAAAATAATACAACTTGCTAAAATAAATTAATATTTATTTTCAATTTATGATTAATGGTGTTTATTTAGTTTCATTTTAGAAGTTATTAACATATATTATCTTAATAAGTATATTTAACAATAAAACGTAATGTGCGCATAAGTGTTTAACCATTATAAACTAGATGTCGCTACAAGTATGGTTTTGATAATAAAATTATTATTAAAATCAGGTATTGTTATAATTCAGTCAGTCAGTAGATATTGTTATAATTATTACAGTTTCGAACAAATGATTGTACCTACTGGATCGAATCTTTAAAAATACGTCTTTATTTATATATCGGTAGCATTATTTTATAGAATCGGTCAATTGGCAATTAGCTATTTTTGTGGGGGTCCACTCCAATCCTTTTTTGTACCATTTTTTTATTTTTATTTTCTTATGATGTGGCATTAAATATACATATAGCCCTAAATTTTCATCCTTCTACCACCAACTCCATTATTTATGGCAGAACAACGTTTGCTGAAGCAGCTAGAAAATATTTCTTTGTATTTTTTTTTACTTGAAAAGGCCAATCAATGCAGTATCTATAAGGCAATGATGTTAATTTTATATTATATAAATTAACGACAATTTTTTTATTATTATTGGCTCATGTCCAAGACTGATTTGCATGATAGGTATACCATCTTTATGATATCTTGTACGGTCCAGCTTTTCCGTGGAGATATTAATTCCGTACCAGGCGTCAATACGTTGATAAGTCGAGTTGCATATATTTTTTTTTATTCTACACTATGCATTAAAATTGCTGTATTTATAGGTTGTAAGTCGGTGGGCTTGTTCTACCGCACACAAGAAACTTGTGAATATTTGAATAACTCAGTTACTAAAGAGAATAACGTAACATCTTGAGATATTTAAATTTATATTGCAAGTCGATTTATCAACGTATTCACGCCTGGTACGGAATTATAGGTAACAAAGATAATACTTATGTAAATTTTAAAATTTTAACAAAAAAATGTAGTTCTGAGTTGACCCACTAAATTTGACAACACTAACAGTACCATTTTAAAAAAGTGAATATCAAAAATAAATGAAAAAGAATGGCGAACATTCGATAACGCTACAAATAATGTAAAGAGTTTTTAAGGTTTAAAGTGTTCGCCGTACCTACGTATAATGAATTATGGAAATTGCACCTCCAATCATAACACAATGTTCAGTAAATCAGACTGGAAGAGACCAAATTTTGGGGAGTTTGGTCTAAGCCTTAAATGGTCGAGTATAACCTATCCTTAGGTCGCTGATAGGGGTGTTGGTTTTGGATTTAACAAAGTATAAAGTGGGCATTATTTTGAGGTTATGATCAGTTTCTTTTGGACAGTGCATAATGGTGGGTGACCTTGAGTGCTGCCATGTCCTCTGGTTTGGGGGGCCGTGCTGCGGCGACGTTGAGGCCACGCCGGCTTTCTTTTCTAGTAACGTGCATGGTCACAAAATATCGAAGGATCACGAGCCTATTACGAATTAGGCGAGTATGCGATGCTCGACCGTCCACGGCGTATGTATTCTGTTCGCACGAAAACTGAAGGAGACAAGAGGGTAGAACTACCAATTCGAAGCCGCGTGAATGAGAATAGTTAGAGATATACCCTACACAGTATTATTAAAAATATTATAGGTAGGTACTAAGATATTTACGACCACACAATGAGCAATATTTGGATCTAAGTATTGTCAAGTCATGCACCTCCGATGTCACTATTTTTATTTATTTCATATCATTTTTATATACATATGTATTAAAACTTGTTGTCCGGCAAACGTTGTCTTCTTTCTCATCTCTTTATCAAGACCAGTTTATTGAGCTAACTACTGTACACAGCTGCTCCATCATGAGACTTTGTGTCGAGGGTTGATCAGGCGCGGTCGCAGACTCAGATTTTGGGGGGGGGGTCATACTAAATTGGGGGGGGGGGGTCACAACAAAAAAATACTGCGTAAAATAATAAAAGGACTCAAAAAAAAAAATGGA
>DWNR01003873.1:0-11389 GCA_018250455.1 Polygonus leo | reverse complement strand
CCTGAGGCGAAACACAGCGGCTTCCATGAGAACGAAGCCAGGTATTCCCGAAATCCGTCTCAATCTGCTGACCGATAGTGCCAAACTCGTCGCGACGCTGAGGGCTTAGACCCTCCCGCCCCACAACCGCTCCGAACGTGAAATCAGAGCGGCCCAACGCAGTCTTCGATTTGAAAGCGATCGGAGCTCACGATTATGAACCTCGAATAGGTTCGAAACTAGTTGGGAAAATCCGAATATATATACGTGATTATAGCCGTGTGAACTTTAAAATGTCTAAACTATATATATACTGATAGGTGATGATGAAGAAAATGATGGTATTTTATACCATTCCTTTTCTTATTATCTTCATTTTATTACAATCGTTAACTTTATAGTAAAATATTGTAGTACATAAACTTGAAACGCTTTAACGACATGTATACAACATTCAATTTGTAGTGAAGTGTGTTGTAATAAGTAAAATAAATACATAATAGTAAAAAAATATATCTAAGAGTATATTTAAAAAAAAATATAAGGCAGTTATGGTTTTTTATGAATAAGACGTAATATCTAAATGTATTTGTCAATCTTCATAAATGTTTGTGTGTTAATATCAATGTTGTGAGCCCGTAATAACTTCAATGAAATTTGAATATGAGCGATGAAATTTTAATGTTCATACATTAAAATTTTATTTGATTGTAGTAATGAAAATATTTAAACATTAATTAAATCAGCCCTTAAATGTTATAACGAAAGTATTCTTAATAATTCCTTCTTGTTTTAGCGGCTTTTCACATAAATAAATACTTCATATGATATTATGAAGTCACCTATGAAAACCAGTGATACTAAGCTTTCATACGAATACTCTTAAATCTATTCGTCTTTCTTCTGTCAATAGTTTTTGCAATTCTATCGTGAACTAGTTTTATTAAATTGCATTATTAGTAAACACTAATAAGGAATTATTATGAGTAACATCGTAATAATATTAAGGATATAAAATAATTGTCACTATTATTTTGTTAACATTCCTAAAATGCTTTGGAAATTATTGTAGTGGACATATTATTTATTCTTTGAAATAATTGAAGTATGAAGCGTATGTAATGTTGAAAAAATATTTTGGCATTGAATTTTTAACAATAAGTATTGAAAAAGGTACCTAATCCAAATATGGGTTAACGATTTACGAATGTACTTGGATGAATGTAATTTTTAGATTTAGATGTCAAAGAACTCAATGTTAATTCCATTGCATGTACAATTTTAAACTACTTAGACTTTAAATTTAATTTATATTAATAATAAATATCATACCATGTACTCCCAGATCTGTTGCTTTATTTATTATGTTTAACGAAACTTAGCACACGTTTTGCTTGTTAATTCAAAAGGTCCGGGATAATTTTAAATGACGAGATTGTAAGTAATTTTTCTATAATGATTACATGAATGTTTATTTAGTTTCGATTAGAAACTTTTTACTTTTACAAAATAAATCTATTGATATGTTTATTTTAATATGCAGTACCTGCAACTTAATAAATAAAGAAATATTTTTGGTTGTTTTAATTCACACGCTATCAAAAGTTCATGAAGAATTCATTTAATTCATGTAGCATATATCAGTTGTATTTTTAATGTTTGTTAGAGGTAAATGAGGAGTTACGAGGAGAACTTTGGTACTTATGAACAGCTTTGGACAGTAAGTTGGAGTCCTCAAGAATTAACCACCCTTCTATTAGCTCAGTATGTATGTATTTATGAAACGGAGCGTTTCTGAGCGGTGGTTTTCGACCACCTTAAAACGTCGGGTTGAATTAAAACTTTGCATACCAGACGATCGAAGATTGTAGTGAGCTAAAATAATTCGCACAGCATGTTATCGTTTTGTGTATTCAAAAATCTTCTAACATTGGCTCACTATAAAATGTTTTATACATTGACTGAATATATGCAACATAAAATAAAAATATAATAGAAATTAATATATCTAATTTTTTACTTACAACTCGAAAAATATTGTTTAATTAAATTCAAATTCGTTATAATGACATTATAGTGTATATCATGGAAATTTAAATAATTTAGCCTTATGACATAGACGTAATATGTATATAAATATTTAATGGTTTTTTTATGTACTAAATGTGAAAATAATATTAGCATAGAATAGTTTTATATTATTGAAATAGTACTAAATAAAATTTGCACGCCCTTAGGGGTTGAATAAGCGGTTTCTATATGCATGTAAATACCTGTAATTCCTTATTCTGAGCAAATAAATGATGATTATAACTATGGTTATGATTATGATTATCCTGATCGGGATTATTTCCAAATCCCAGATTAACGATCCCAGGTTAAAACAGTATCATGTACTAAAAAGTCGATTCCTCTGTACAATCAAAATTCTCAGCGTTAAAGAATACAAAAACAGAAATAAGTAATCTATACATATAATAAAGCTAAAGAGGGTCGAACATGGAATATATTCGAAAAAAAGTTGGCTGGGGATTCTTAGAATCGATAACAGAACACGTTCCAACAGTTTTTAGAATTTTTGTTTCCGTTTATCTGTTTATTTGACCGCGCATCACGTAAAAACGGCTTAACGGATTTTGATGCCAACTTACTAATCTGTCGAGACGATCCCCGGCCATGTTTTAGGCCATAAAAATTCAACCCCTAAAAGGAGCGGTAGTGGGTGGAGCCGCGGGCACAGCTAGTGTATAATATATCTACCTATTCTACCTATCTATTTACGTATATCTAGTTGATCCGGATAACGTTGTTCTGCTATATAAAACATTATCAGCGTTTTTCTGCTATGTAATGCATGTATTATACATATAAACCTTCCTCTTGAATCACTCTATCTTTTAAGAAAACTGCATCAAAATCCGTTGCGTAGTTTTAAAAATCTAAATATATATAAGGACAGGCTTTATTTTATTCTATGTATGTGATATATGTTATATTTTAAAACCGAGATATTGCTAACTTGTTACTAAATGATTTGCCAGGTGGCTTAACTTGTATACATTTAATCTGGACTGATGCACCACAAATATTTCCACCGCATAGCAGTTGTTTACTAGCAAAGTTTGTTACAGTAAGATGAGTATGATCGCTTTACATTTACACAATATACATACAGTCCATCTGACGATAAATGGTCACTGCCGCTCACGGACATAACCGATCATCCTCGAGAACGATTGAAACCTACTTAAGGTTCATCACAAATGCGTTGCTACCCTTGAGGAATAAGATTATCTCGTCTCGTGTAAGTAAGTAAAGCCGCCAACCACGCCTGTCCAAACTGAAATACAATAAATTGTTCTATAGACGATTATGAGGGTGGCGGTGGTATCTCACTCGTTGAATTACATGAGTTCTGCCACATAGTAAATATTAAGATAGCACACATTTGACCCCAAAAAATTCTAGTACATTCGCGCAAAAATTGAAATTGTGCAGAGTTCACGCGGTCGGAGGGTCGTTCATAATAATTCATATTCTTTGTTCGTCATGACTGTACATTCATTAAACTCAAAAAACCTCGAAAAGCGTCCCAACGGACGCTCGCAAAAAGTTTTCACGTGACAAGTGGCGAGCTACGTTTTAATATTTCGTTTCAATTTTCAAAAATACGTCCCTAATCTAAATTTCGGACGTACGTTTAGCTCGATAATCAAATAACCCTCGTGTCAAAGGGATTTGAAATTTTATACCTCTACCATTCGTTAGCCTTGAAAAATGTCGATCGGAAAGTTACTTGTAGTAATCGGACAAAATTGTGAACGCTTCAACTTCTCACGTCTTAACTTCTTCACTTTTCACTTCACAAACTCAATTTCGAACATATAAAATGTTATGCCTTGTTGGCTTAAAAAATGTTACAAAAATCCTCTTACTGTTCTACTACTGCCTCTACTACAACCGTACTATCCTTGAAAAGTGTTAGCAGTTTAGCTTATTCCTCATTTCTTCTATTCACTTCTTCACTTTATTATTATTATGAGCGGTTGCTTCTGCACTTTTCACTTTATATCTTATTATTTCACTTCTTTTTTCTTTCATCTCGATTTTCACTTCTTCGCTTCCTTATTTCACTACTTTTAACTTTCACCGTGTTTCATTAACGCTATTTTGTGAAATGATGTGTCTCTTCTATGTTTTTTGTATCAGATTGGTTATTCAAAAGTTTTTTTTTTTATATCCAATTCAAAATTAAAATTCCAAGGCCCAAGGTACGTTCGCCAAAAGTTTTTACATGACAAGTGGCGAGTTACACTCAAATATTTCATTTCAATTTTCAAAAACACGTTTTACTCCAAATTTCGGACGTGGGTACATTTAGCTCCGTAATCAAATAAACCCTCGCAGTGTCAAAGGGATTTAAAATTTTGTGCCTCGACCCATTTGTTAGCCTTGAAAAATGTTGCTCAAAAAATTGCTCGTTTTAATTGGGCAGAATATTATGAACGCTTGAACTTCCCCGCCTCTTAGCTTCTTCACTTTTCACTTCACAAACCTGGCGTCAAAGGGATTTAAAATTTCGTGCCTCTATCTCTTCGTTAGTCTGTAAAAATGTTGCTCGATTAGTCACTGGTATTAATCGAACTGAAAATTCTGAACGCTTGAATTTTCTCACCTCTTAGCTTCAGTATTCACTTTTGCATCTCTTCATTTTTCATTTAAGTACAGAAATCCTCGTTTCTTAAAGCTAAAATTTTAGTACTTGTCTACACAAACATATGTTGTGTCAATCGGAACGGAAGGCTCAAATCCTAAGCAAGCCATGTTTGATTTCCCAAAAACATATTTTTTGTCATCCTGGGATGGATCTGAAGTCCAATCCCTGGCTGTTTTGGTTTTCAAAATTGTGTTTTAAACATCAGCTATATTACAAAGCAGAGAAATATTTCAAGAAACAACATAAATTGTGCTGTCTGAAGGAGGTGTCAAGAGGCGAAATCGGCGTGTTAGTATGAGTTATGAACGTGGAAGAAGCCAGGCAAGTATGCCAGAACCGTGCTGTTTGGCACTCGATACTCTCGGTCTACCCCGTTAGGGATTTGGCGTGAAGATGTTTGTGTATATAATAAACTGTTATATTGAAGCAAAACGATATTAACAAAACAAAATATATGTTTTCCACACAACATTTGAACTCAAAACGACGAAAATCCGAGCACGAGATAAGTTACAAGAATGTATTATATAACTTTACCCACAAGTAAGAGACGATAACTCAGAATGATATATCTGCGCATCTCAAACCACTTTCAATGTATAAAATACTCGAAATCCGACGGAAAGTAAGTGCCTACGTTTGCTTTGTACGTAGAATATTTTTAACCATCTTCGAAAGGAGAATGTACTCATTTAGATATGTTTTTATTGTATATATAAGACATACAATCATAAATATTTAATGATTTCTCTGGTCTATGTACGATATTGGCTGTTTTATCAGATGGTCCAAGCAACTTTTCTGCTTCAAATATTTAAAAGCAATTGTAAAATTATGAAAAGAAAAAAAACAGAAATCTGTATTTTGACCGTTAAATTTACTTTACCTTTTGGATCTAAACACAACGGCTTATAAATAACTGCTACGCGTTGGAAATAGTGTGGTAGTGACATGCGTTATAAATGCTACAGAATTACTACCACCTCCTACTTTATATTTAGAGGTGTTTGGAGTAGATTATGAACCCCCAGGTGACTGAGATCATTTCCAAAAAGTGGACTGCACACTCTTTTGCTACATACATATATTATGTAGATACAATATGAAAAAATGTCCACATTATAACACTTTTAAAAACGAATTAAAGCTGTCTGAATTTAATAACAATCCAATATCATAGAGCGGTATTTCCGATATCCGGTGGATCCGCTCGCGGGTGCAGTGACCCGGGTAACATATCCGGGCACCGCACAGACGTTTTCTTGGTCTCGAGCCAAGTCATAACTAGATAGGGCCGGATAACAGGATACGAAAATGGGCCTGTACTAATATACCTATGTTTAGTTATAGCTGCACATACTTATGTGATGCTTTGTAAATTAAAGATTATATTTTATGCAGAAATGAAATACATATTTAAAACAACTTGTAGTTACTTTAGATATAATTTTGCCTTTAAACTAAAGAAACGACATTGAGGTGTATTTATCAATGAAGATGTTTCTTTTTAAAATTATTCTTCCGTCAGATATTATATTTATTTTGTTTGTAACTAGAACTATTTTAGTGGCAATACAATTTGATCTGAATTAGATATTTATATCCGTTACATATATATTTGTTTTGTATTATTTATGAAATTGATATGCATTATTTGGAATATTCTACTTTAATTTAAGTGATATACGATATAGATTAATTTTAGACGAATATTTATTTTCCTATCAAAGTACAGCTACATATCTTCTTAACAAGGCTGTTTTAATATAAGAAGTAACTAAATATGTTTGAAATTAGTGTAAAATTTAACTTTAATATTAATTTTAGATAAAATACAGAGACGGAAAAGTTTAAAATATTTCATAGAAACAAATGCAATGTAAATTATAAAGCAATCTAATTTCATAGTATTCCATTTCCGATATCTATTTGATCCGTACTCGGCGCAGTGACCCGGTTAACCGGTTCGTGTTTGCCCCGGCTGTGCAATGCCGGTTCTTGGCAATGTGCCAAATGTCAATACCTGCACTCATTGCTGTCACTAGCAAACTATTTGCGATCGGTCGTTAATCAGACAACTGTATTATATACACCTTTAAAGTTTCCAATACCAAAATACCTTCCGAGAACATGATGATTTGTTATAGTTTAAAATTAATTGTTAAATGATTTGCCTACATTTTTCAATAGAAAGGATATGTTTTAAATTATAGAAAATTATAACGAAATCAAATATTTTTCTTCACAGCACAATGCGTCAATTTGGATAATTAATCAAATCCAATAATTTATTTGGAGGAATTTAGATGTAACGTTAAGATTGTAATATTGATGCACTTTATATGCAAAATGCTATTTTAATTTGAAAAACGAGAGGAGCCAATGACACCATTTCCATATGGTAGTAGGCATTGACATAGTGTCGAAGGTAATAATTTAAAATATTCCATAGATACAAAATATGATGTAAATTGTGTAGCAATTTAATTTCATAGCACTCTGTTTCCAATATCCATTTGATCCATACTCGGCGCAGTGACCCGGTTAACCGGTTCGTGTTTGCCCCGGCTGTGCAATGCGGGTTCCTTGGCAATGTGCCAAGCAGCCATACCTGCGTTTATTTCTGTCACTGGCAATCTATTTACGATCAACCGTTTATCAGACGACACTATACACACCTTTATCACACACCTTTAAAGATTTTTGTATCATTTTCCGTGGTAAAAAAAATAATGTTTTGTTACAGTTGACAATTTATTACCTAGTTAAATTTCAATAGAAATAAATAAAAACAGTATAATTTTATTGTATTAAAAATAAAACGAAATCATGAAAAAGAATTTTGAAACTGGAAAATAAGTGAAATAATGTTCTTCACAGCTTAATTTGACAAATTATATAATTAACCAAATTAAATAATTTATTTCAATAGTGATATATTGTTTAAGATTAATATTGAAACACTTCTTATACAACAGAAATTCAACATTCTACTTGAATTTGAGGACACTTCAAAAGCAACAGACATTTCCATCCGGAGCAAAGTTATTAAAACGCTACTAATATTGTACCGATAGCCATTTAATCCGCACTTGGCGTAATGACCCGGTTAACCGGTTCGTGTCTGCCCCGGCTGTGCAATGCCGGTGCTTTGGCAATGTGCCAAGCGGCCATACCTGCGCGTGTTGCTGTCGCTGGCATAGGATTTACGATCGACAGTTTATCAGACGACTACACTATGCACTCTTTTATCAAACACATTTAAAGTTTTTTGTATCATTTTCGATATCGAACAGCGTGGTAAAAATAATGGTCTGTTAAAGTTGATAATTCATTATCAAATTAATTTTCAAAAATAACGAATAAAACAGTATGATTTACTTCTACAAAAATTAAAAAAAATATCATTTTAAACAATTTTGAAACTGAAAAATAAGTGTAATACTGTTCTTCACAGCTTATTTTGTCAAATTATATAATTAACCAAATTAAATAATGTATTTCAAGAATAGTGATACAAAGTTTAAGATTGTAATATTGATACACTTCCTGTGCAGCAGATTTTCAACATTCTATTTGAATTTTAAGACACTTCAAAAGCATCAGCATCAACATTTCCATTACATGAGAAGCAAAGTTATTAAAACTACTCTGCGCTACTAATATTGTACCGATATCCATTTAATCCGTACTTGGCGTAATGACCCGGTTAACCGGTTCGTGTTTGCCCCGGCTGTGCAACGCCGGTTGTTGGCAATGTGCCAAGCGGCCATACCTGCGCGTATTGCTGTCGCTGGCATAGGATTTACGATCAACCGTTTATCGGACACTATAAATCACATCTATAAAGTTCCCCATATCGGAATTACTTACGAGAGATCGTGATTGGTTGCAGTTTAAATTGTTTTTTTTTTCTAAGTAAACATCATACGATTTGATCAAATAATATTTAGTTATCTTTTTACTTCAGTAAGTGCCTGTGTCAGTCAGACATATTATTTTCATTGTACGATTGACAATGAAACATAAGAAATGTTTTATTTACATCAGACAATGTATAAAGCCCTTGCTTATCGTATAAAGGTAGCAAACGAGCATACACCCGTCCACCACCACCACCACCACCACCACCACCACCAGTCCACCTGATGGTAAGTGATCGCTGCTGCCCATGTACAACTAAATCATACCTAAGTTTGATCATAGATGCGTTGCTAACCCTAAGGACTAAAATATTCGCCTCTCTAATCCGAAACAATAATTGTTACACAGAGGATTAAGAGGGTGGCGGTGGTACCTCCCCTGTCGAACTAAGCGAGTTCTACCTTCTGGTAAAAGTTAGCGTTTACGCTGTCACTTGCAAACGATTTAAGATTGATCGTTTATCGGGCGAAAACACTGTAAATCACACCCTTTAAAGTTTTTCTGTCGTTTTTCTAAATACCGATAATGGAGTGCCTTCTATAACGATGACTAGTTATTGTAGTTTGAAATTGAGAACAGATTTGATTTTCAATAATTATAAAATTACATTACCCTCATAATCCTCCGTGAAGCAATTTATTGTGTTTCGGTATGGAGATGCGTGGTTGCCGGCTATACTTATACGCGAGGCGAACATCTTAGTTCTCAGGGGTAGCAACGCATCTGTGATCAAACTTAGGTATGACTCAATCGTACTTGAGGATGATTACTGATGTCCATGGGTGGCAGTGGCCACTTACCATCAGGTGGACTGCATGCTCGTTTGCTACCTTTACACAATAAAAAAATATATGATAAAAATACCTACAATCTGCAGTCAAAGTTACTTACTATTACACACGGAAAAGGATAGGTAAATAATCTTTTTGTTATAGCATTAAAATGTACATGTATAATAAAAAGCGAATAGTCTTCATGTATTGTAATGTAAATATGTACAATATATTATAGTGTGTATTTACTTTATCGTAGACAGAGTCTGAGAGTAATTAACACTAGACGATGATAATACAACTTTACACCTTATATCTTTACATCTGAATAATCTTTGTGCACTCAATGTCTACAAAAATATAAAGTATAAAACCTTTATTTTTTATTATATTCTAACAACGAACAAAAATATCATCATGTTACTATTATACGCGTACAGTAGGATATCGAAATTTTGTCAAATTTCGAATACTTTGGCACATTTGGCACTTACTTAAGGTAAAATGTATAATTTATGTTGTTTTCGTATATACATACGCTAAGTAAACGCTAATAATAAAAGTCAGTATAATATCTTCTATCTATACAATTATTAAATAATAATATGTAACTCAGGGCTGTCTACATATGGAAGTAATTTGGGAGAAACCGTTAGTGTTTTGTTACAATAAAGAACACAATGTCTGTATGCTGATCCTTTACAGTTGGCACTTACATAAATTCGAATATCTTAGAATAAGTCTGTTTGAGAGTAGTTTATGGAGAGGTGGCGTCGTGCTTCGCGTGATAATGCGATGTGTCATGCGATTCTTAGTTCGCGAAGAATTAGCGTGAGAATCGTAGCGATACCCACGTTGTTTTGATGCATTGCTACCCCTGAGGACTAAGATGTTCGCCTCGTGTGCGGCTATAGTTGGTTATCAGGCCTCTACTGCCTGAAACAAAATAATTGCTTTACCACGGCCATCCTCATAATGCTCCTATAAGGGTGGCGTTGGTACCTCCCTGGTCGGACTACGCGAAAGAGTCACTTACAGCTTTCGATGAAATATGTAGTAAAAACTTTCCAACCCTTTTCAAACTCATGTTTCTAGAAGAATCAATTTAGGTGCTTACGTATTTTTTTTACAAAAAATCACCTACCTAATTTTTTTTTCTAGACCTAAAATTGAGAGAAGCAAATTAATAATGCCTCTTACCTTTGAAGTTATCATACATGACCATGCGTCGCGTTACCCCCTTAATAAGACTTAAGCGTAACACTTTAACTAGACTTAGACAAAACTTGTTGTATCAAGTGTCACTACGCAAGTTCTGCTAACAAGTTCAAGTGAACTTGATAGCAAATCCTGTAATTAAAAATTACATAATTTTTGAAATGTTAACATGTGTATTTATAATTCAACACTTTAAATCAATTGAAAGTGGAAGAAGCTAGGCAAGTATATCAGAACCGTGCCATTTGGCACTCAATACTCCCCGTTAGGGATTTGGCGTGAAGATGTGTGTGTGTAAATCAATTGTCATTGATAATTTTTAATTAGAAGATCAAGAAAATAGAGATAAGGATGCTTAGAAAGCCTCTTGAATGAATTTAACTAAGTACATTGAATTTTTACATGCTTACTCCAGGTTGAAAAACCATTTAGCTGCTAGCGCCAGCTGTCGACAATTAAAAAAATAACGCCGGTTCCCTGTAGGAGAGCCCCCTATTTTTAACTTTTTTTCAGTATTTGCCGTTATAGCCGCCACAGAAGTACACATTCTGTAAAAAAACGTGTCTGCTTATTAGCGTTCAAGAGATAAAAGCCCTGCGACAGACGGTTAGCGGAATCTTAGTAAGCGGCTCCCGTTGCCACCTTTTCTGTACGGCAGGCGCGGTTTTAAATTCTTACTGTCAAATTGCAAAACTTTTTAAAAATGGCGAATTTCCGAAGATTGAATACCAGATATAAAAAATGAATACCAGAAAATATTATTCCTCTTTTTGGCAAT
>DWNR01003872.1:0-11389 GCA_018250455.1 Polygonus leo | reverse complement strand
TGAAACTTTAAATTGCTCTCCTGTAAAGTTCAAAAAATGTCGCTTAAAACAAATAGCCCGGAAACCGTCGATATGTATAGATTTTGCAATACCTTACAATACAATATGGCTCTGACGCGTTTTCAATATATCCTTGCTATAGAAGTTTTCACTTCAAAAATCCACTTTAAAATTTATAATCTTTATTAAAACAACTCATCGTCTTCTCTTCTCAGTCTTCAATTTAATTGCTGGGGGTGCCTATTTTAGTCGTGTTTTGAGCAGGTACACCGCAATTTCCTCTACACCGCAGAAACCTAGGTTACAAGACCAACGAAAAATACGCCATAGAATTTAGGATAGAAGAATTCCTCCGACTACTAAGAAGACTGCACGTCGTACTAACATCTAGATATTAAAAGAACTGAACGTATCAGAGAGATTATCTATAGGACGGATATGAATCCTAAAGTGTTTTGGACACATTATCCGTAATGAAGAAGATTCCATGACGCTTCTGGTAAAGTCAAGTATAAGGCCAATCTCCTACGATCTGAAACCATCAATGCTATCACACAATGTCTCCTTTTATGAAGTTCCCACAAAACTAACAACAGAAACCTGAAAAGCAAGAGTTACCTCCTCTCTGTGAAGCGTGTACGATTGCAGAGAGAGAACTCCAGTTTTTTTTACGAATGCGAGTTGCTGTTGGCCCTACTGGCCTTTACAGCTTCACCGGGTCTTTAAGGCAAGCCAACTAAGGGCTCAGCCGGGAAAGAAGACCTGGTCTAGAAGGGCAGTGTTGGGCTCATACGTCGGCTATTCGCGTCGATAGGGATCCACCCGCATTCAGTGGGACTTGAGACGGCCTAAGCCATCTCTTTCCAACAGTGGGTTTGCGGCTAATCTATGGGCACTTCCTGTGAGGTTTGTGAGAACTCCAGTGGGATATAGGGCAGGGGCGGATCCAGCTTTGGCGCCAGGGGGGGTCACGTAGTCGTGTCGTCGTAGTCGTGATCAAGTCACAAGAAGTTATAATTTAATTTTGATAATAATAGATACAATTAAAAAGTTATTTTTTAATAAATGTAAGTACTGTACGTAAGTAAGTACCTACTTAAAATACCTTTTAACAATTTTATTTAGTGGTCCACTAAGGTCCTGGGCCAAGCCCAGGAGGGGGTCATGATCCCCATGACCACCCCCTGGATCCGCCCATGATATAGGGTATTTCTGTGTATCCTATAGGCTGTACAATGGTGAGTGCTCAAAGGAACTATTCGATTCTTACCATCAGGTAGCTCGTCTGGCTTATTGCTTGGTTAAAATATATATATTAAAAAAACACTCTTGTATTTCTTTCTTTCTTTCGTTTTTCTTCTATTTTTCGCGGAGAGAAGTGAAAGAATTTTTGCCTATCGATTTGGAGAGGCGTTGTATTCATATTATTGTATTGTATACATATTATGTATTGTTGTACACTATCTATCTTCACACGAGGCGAACATTTTAGACTTCAAACGGGGAGTTCATTAAAATATCTATGGGCGGCAATTGTCACTTACCATCTGATACTCCTAAAATATCAGACTCTCACGCAGTCTGATATTTTAGGAGTATCTGATGGCTAGAGAGGCCTAATTGCATTTTAGAAATATTCGACTCATTTGCATTTTCGTACGTAAAAAATGGTAATTTTTAAAATTAGTTTGGATTATAGTTGGTATTGTGTACTTTATTGTCAATTCCGATTCCGATCTATTGGAATTATTTTCAAGGGTATAAGGGCCACAGATTATACACATACTCGTATTTACTGTAAGGGCCTTTGTTCTAGCAACCTCATAGATTAAATATTACTGTTCATTATCTCATTTATAAACATAGTCTGATAATAATTTTATTAATAATTACAAATAAACATTATGTAACTCATTATTTATTGAAATTATTGTTTGTTAATATGTCCCTTGTTCCGTGTTATGTTTACTATATTTATGTATGGTACTAATAGGGGTACGTAAAGGGTTATCCCTTTATGTACCCCTGTTAGTACCAACGGGTTACTACCCGTTGTTAAGGAGACACCTCCTCCTCACCCTTCAGACAGCACACGATCAATTTGATCATGAAATGTCAGTCTGGGTCTCCCTCGGTATCTACATCAGTCCACATTCGCATTGTATATCTGTTTTGGTAACCTTTCATCCGTCATTCTTTCAACATGTAGTTTGTAATAAAGATATTAATCGAAATAGAATAATGCCTATATTTTGCTATAGTTGGACAAAGTTTCTACATGCGAAATTTCATTAAAACAATATGGTAGTATCAGACATTAGCCTGGACAGACATCATGACACGAGATTTTTATATATAAAGATTGTAGTACTGTAGATTACCGTTTTAAAATTATGAAAATGCAAACTGATTATAAGTCCCTAAAATGCAGCTAGACGATTCTAGCAACCTCATATAACTTACTTAAATTACAATAACTCATTTGACATATAGTTGAAAAAAATTACATTAATTTTATTCTTCAACTCATACAGTTTTAGGCCTTTCTATAATATATAGCACGATTATTTTACCTGTTTATAGGTAATACACTTGTTAATAACGTAGATTGTGGATCCATGTTAAAGTATAAAATAAAAGATTTTTTATAATGTCATATAAAATACAGAATTAAAAGCCAAGTCTGATCACGCATACACAACTTATTTGTTTTGGTCATAATTATAACACGTTATTTATATAAAGGCCTTATTTGAGATACGCAACATTAAAATTACTAGAACCAAGGAATATACCTACATAAAATATCTCCCAAATACATTCATACATCCACACAGAAGACTGGCCAATATAATAAAGCAGATACATAAAAAACCAATAGAGAATGTGATATATGTGAATATACATAAACATAAATATTATCGTAGAAACTAAAAAATCAGAAGTGTTTTATTATGTCCAACAAAACTATCACAAAATTGAGAAAAAGTTTAGTATATTCAAAGTCTAATTTTGGAATTATATATCTTGTTTACTGACAAACTTTTAAGACTGAATTTAGCTTGTTTTACATGCTGTATTATATCACTTGTAGTTCTAAAGATGTTCTGCAATTGTTTAGAAAATAATAAAAAAGTTCTAGTTAAATAATAAATAACTTTATAATTGTATTATTTCCGTATTTTGTGTATAGTTCAAAAGTAGTAAACAACTTATCAAAAAACACTTAACGACACATACCATTTATATTAAAACATACAATATTTAATTATTCAGATAACGCAAAACATCATACGGTGATAACACCTTATCGAAATATATTCGACTTCGAAAAATTTCAACTCAATAACAACAAAAAAAATCTCAAGAAATTTGAGCACCATTAATAGAGTATTAACTATGTTTTAATCGCTTACTTTAGAATTACCTTTTTATTTTATCAAGAAACGAAATTCACATTAAAAAAAACATAAAATTATTATCTTATTCATTCATCATTAAAATTAAAATTGATTGCGACATAAGCTACCAAAGTATTCAATTCTAATCTAAATAAAGTAATCCAAATAAATATAAATAAAATTTCTTCTAATCTAAATAGGACCGCCTACTGATCATAGAAAGAAAATTGTGTAGTTATTACAAATAAGTATTTGATCCGACATCACCGTGTTGAAGTTGTGTGCGCTTGTTACAAACTATTATAAGCATGTTAGCTTCTTGTATTACTGTTGGATTGTAAATGGGCATTTTAAACTTTCGAGAAAATGCAGATAGTAGTCGAATCTTCACAATGCATCATATATGAGCATATTGTACATAAACGCTATCTCCATATCGGATACGTCGTAACATATTCCTTTCTTTCTATGATCTATGGAAACCACCAAATTAAAATTTTACTGAGATAAGAAAGATACATTAGAGAAAACAAACAACACTGGTTCAGAAACGCCAAAAATCTCGCGAAATATATACCAATAACATATTTCGAAACTAGACGCTACTTTTGACATTTCGTTACAATTAGTGACCCATCATATTAATATTTCAGGTATATGGACATCGTATTATAGATAAAACAAACCGGCAAACACCCTGAATAATAATCAGAGCATACTTGGCGTTAGCATTATTAAGCTCGATGAAGCTGTAAAGGCCAGTAGGGCCAACAGCAACTACACATTGTTAAAAAAATCTGATCTGAAAATATGTATACTTGCTCCGTGGAACTGTGTTGGATGATGACAGCACCCGAAGCGGTCCACGAAGTTATTATGCAGTTAAGAATTAAATGAAGAAAAGAAAACAATTTTACTGTTAAAAAATATCACACTGAATTAGTGATTTAGTAAACTTTAAAAAAAAAAAATAATGTTGGTTTGAAATAATTTTAAAAGTTTTTTTTTATTGTAAAAGTATCTTACGATACTTCATTTTTAAGCCCAAATGAAGTCCAAAACGATTAAGAACTGAAACATATAATTGTCCAAGTTGTTTGCCGGTGTTTATATCAAGTAATACAACGCACATTGTTACTCTATCACGAATTATAATTACTTACTCATTTAACAAGATTAAATGCGATTCAGACATTTACATAGGTACAGGACACAAGGCGAATTTCGACACATTTACATTGAGTATTTAAAACTTTTAAAATTTCATATTTTATCAACCAGTTATAATTGAACCGCTGTTGGATAAGTATCTCTTATCAAAATGAGGTGTTTTTTACTTATTTAGTGTAACTTAACAATCGAACTTGCGGTCCGCCTGATGGTAAGTGATCACTGCCGCCCGGGGAATTTGGTATCAACCCCCAGTACGAATCAATCATACCTAAGGTTTACCGCAGATGCTTTGCTACCCCTTAGAACCAGTTAGTAACTGTAGCCGGCAACCATGTCTCTCCAAAAATCAAACAGAAGAATTGTAGTTGTCAGGGATTATAAGGGTGGCGATAGTACCTCCCCGGTCGAACTACACGAGCTCTACCACATGGAAAATTCTAATTCATTTTAAACATTTAGCTCCTTTTTTTAAAGTTTTATTATGTAACGGGTACTCACGATAAGCGGCTTTTTTATATTAATGCATATGATGGATCTACCATCTCTCATTTTCATAGGAGATACTTGCCCAGCAGTGGGTTAATAACAGCATCGTAATATTTTAGAACAATATTCACGCTAGAAGGCAAACGGGTGTACATACAAATACTTCTTATTTCACTAAGACTTTAGCACATTTATACACAAAACTGTCAGTTCGAAAGAAATGCCTAATTTCAGCTAGACGCTACCTAAATTAATCTGGAAAAAGCTAAACTATATGACATACAAAAAAAATGTTAAACCTGAAAAATATTTAAGGTAACCAGTTCCAAACTGAAAAATCGTACGTAAAATAATCCAGTAAAAACGTTTTTTTGCAATTTTTGAACTTGTTCACTAAAAAAAGAAAATTTCACTAAAATATACATACGAGTAAACATATATTTATTGTAAGACAAAGTGGCAATTTAATATTAAAACAACTTAAAACAAAATAAACTAACTATACATCCCCTTCTTCTACATCTCTACGACTTCATATAAAATTATGAAATTAAATAAAATATAATTATTTAATTAATTTTCGAAATAATAATATTTTGTGCATCAGAAACTAAAACATACATAATTGAAACCTACTGCCTGTTTTGAAGCTAGTTAAAAAAATAGTCGTCTATACTATGTTTATGAGCACATTTCTATACTATAAAATAAATATATATCAAGGATTAAAAAATATTATAAGTTCAAAAATAGTCCCCAAAATTTGTGCCAAAATAGTTATACAAAAAGATTTTTCCGCTATCGCCTACCAAACAACTAAAAAGCGAATTTACCACTAACTAATACTATTCATGCGACGTACTAAGTGAAGCTGAGTAATAACTGATCTTACAGGTATCTGGTAATAGAAAAAAATGATATGTAGAAATATATGCGGAAAATATAACGCGGAATGTAATACATACACATGACACTAATATTTTAAAAGGACAACACACGACATTTAGGCCTTACCAGCTATTAATTAAATTTTACCAAAATTTTGTGTACCAAAATAAAAAAATATAAAAATGAATTTTTAAATTATCAATAACTGTTAATTTAGACGGTTTTCTAGTGGATAATTTTAATTTCTGTAATGGCCATTTCTCTAAAAATCAGTTTTTAATTACGTTATTTTTATTTAATTGTTTATTTTTATTTAATTATGGCACATAGCTTTTTATTGTGTTTATATCCAAAAACTTATGAAAGAAATGATTTTGATATTACTGTAGGTAAAACGTTATAAAACGTTCATTAAGTAGTTTTTATATAAGATTTTTTTTACCGACGCGGATGTTCATTGTATCGATTCATCAAATCGGCAATTAATATACAAATGGCTAATCACTACAATTGTGGTGAAACTTGTAAAAATGCAATAAATAATGTGCTTTTGTGCAGTTACTATATGAAAATAGGTTTGCTTTGGAATGTCTACAGGGAACTGAAATATTTATTTAACAGAAGAAGGTAATTTCTCCCTTGAGGAATGCTCGGACAAAGAGGATATCAGGAAGATATTCAGGCAATATTTCCTACACTACCTTTTTTTCTACAAGGAAACTTAACAGCCTAGGAATTTCAGGGAACATATAATTGATGTACATGTCAAATAATTACAACTTAACTAAACTAAAATGATACCTATATTCACTAGGGAAACAATCATGACAAAATATTTTAAAATAGTTAATTTAATATTTATGAATTGTTTAAATTAAAAAACATCCTTTTTAAAAAGAAAAAAAATACAAGAAAACTTATTAATTTAAAGTTAATATAATCTCATTAATTAAAAATTAGACGCGTCAGATCAATCATAATCAGATTTTTAAAATAGTAAGAGTAACGAAAAAAATTGCACAAATACTTTTAAAACTAAAATAAACGTACTAATTATATACACATTTCATTACATAACACGTTCGTGTAAAATAATAAAACCATAAATATAAAATAATATGCCCATAAATAAAATTGAACTAAAATTCATTAAACATTCTTACTACAAATACGAAATGGAAAATCATCATATAACAATAACAATCACATAATTTAATACACATCTACTATGTTCCATTAAAAGATAAGAAAGACTATTATAGGGATTGAAGAATGCATGTACGATCAAAAATATAAGCAGTACAGGGAATCCGGTAAAAAGAGGATCAACCCAGCACTTCATATATGCAATTTTATTTACCTTTTTTAAAAAAACATGTCACGGTAAATTAAAATTTTAATTTTCGTCCGCCATCTTGAAATTAAGTGTAATTTGTTTTTGTGGTTGTATCGTGTTCTCTAAGGACTATGAAAATTGTGTACAATGCCTTCATATATAAATAAAAAACTATGAACATTTTCAGTGAGGTTTTTAATAAATTTAATAAAAAATGCTGTATTTTTTAAATTAAAATAATAAAACACAAGTCATTTATATCGTTTAGTGGAACACGAGACTAACAAAGTTACTGCTGTAGCTATAAAATTAAAATTATCACTAAGCCTACGTTTAAAAATGATTAAAATAATTAGTTTTTTACAAATTTGTGTAAAATTTTTATTCCATATTATTATTTATTGTAATTAATGAAGTAAAATTCATTGATTTGACACATTGATGGTCGTATTAATAAAAGATTCAAAATAAAATGTTCATTTTTGTACGGAACTAGAAATACTTATGCCTTTTTAAAATTTTAAAAAGGAATCTAAATTCGATGGTTGTGTTCACTAACCGCCAAAACTAAGATATTTCAAAATGGCGGACCATAATATGTTGTATGCCAACAAACTGTTATTCCGTGATTGACTTTTTTATTTCCCACATCCCTCATCGTATCAATCTAGAACTAGATATTTTATTGTATTTAGAAAAAAAATAATTAAAAAAGACAAATAAATGTCACTTGGTCTATGATAACAATATAGTGGAGATAATTTATACACGTAAGAGCTTAATTCAAGCTTACACTTTGAGAATTCACTGCTATAAACTAAGCAATTAAATTAGGTTAAATTATGAAGTTACATTCAAATTATTTTATTTAATTATTACGTGTACATCGTAATTTTTTTCTGTTGCAATTTTAAATTAATTATCTGAGCCAAATATTGCCAGATAGAAATAATAATCAAAGTAAAACAATTACATCCACCACTCAAACTAAAAATTGTTTTCTGAAGCAAAGCACAAAACTAAGTTCAAAACTCACACATTTTGAACACGTGATTAAAGACATGATTTAATAAAAAATATTACAAATAACCAGCGAAGAAGGTCACAGTATGTACAATTATAGCATAATAATGTTCATTTATAAAATACCCGTTGAAAACATTTCTAAACAAGGTTTAAAACATCTATTGACGTTGAACCAATTTTATTATTTAGTACACAAATAATCTATTGATTTTCTCATTAATCTGTCCTTTGACTAGGACGAGTTCAAAAATTAAAATCGATAATAATTCTACGCCAAATCGTTTCAAATTTAAAACCATAACCGAATTTCTATACATTCGTAGACTTGGTTTAAACTAATTTCTTGTACATAATTCGGTCGCATCAGATTATATCATTCACTCGAGAAATGTAATACTAGCTACATTGTAGACATATACACTATTAGTAATACCATCACACTATTAATGATTACTAATACCGTATACACCAATTAGCTTTTCTGTTATTCATGTTTCGAAATATAAAGTGTAAATAAAGATATATTTATAAGAAATCATCATGATTAACTTTACGCACGAAAAAGGCGTTGGTGGTACTTCGCCCCATCAAACTATAAGAGTTCTATCAAATCTCTATAATACATACTTTGTTTCCTTTACGTTTTAAATAACTTTAGTTTCTGCAACTGCAAATAATAATTTTTATTTTACAATTGAGATTACATGAATGGTTATATTATATAAATAAGATCTTACAATATTTCTTACGAGGCAGAGGTAAAATTAAAATTTGTATAATAATAATAATAATAAACATAAAGATCACAATACTTTTAGCTTGAAAGCCTTGTCTCGTAAACAATTAATATTTTTTATCAGTATTTTAACCCAAGTGGAGTTTATACATTGTTATGTCAGTATATAACATCTTTATTTACATTTTTATATCGACTTACTAATCAAAGTAATTAGTTTTACAAATAACATCGTACACATGTCCAATTCCAAGAGTCCACAAGAAACTTTGTATACAGTTAAAACAAATACCTATAATTCCTTTTGCCGTGTGTCGTATAAGGGTACCTGCTTGTATTCCGGGAATGGGTATAGGACGAGGTGGTCCGCTGTTTTGTACCACGGTATTAGGCCATTCTGTAACAACAAATAAACATAAAGTCAGATTTTTATAGTCTTTACCAGGTGGTAGAAATCATTTAGTTCGACCGGTAAGGTACCACCGCCACCATAATCTCCCGTGAAGCAATTCTTGTGTATCGGTTTGGAGAGGCGTGGTTGCCGGCTATACTTAGATACGAGGCTAACATCTTAGTCCTCAGGGGTAAACAACTGCAGCGCCATGAAAATTAAGGTGGCAGTACATGCGATGCAAGCAACCTTTAACGGGTTTTACCACACGAAACTTTTAGGTAATATTGAAGTAATCAATGACATAGAAGTAAAAGTAAAATCCTTATAACGTAAAACATTTATTTGTTGGCACTACATATGAAGTTCTCCTATTCTGTAAACTGATATCATGCTATATATTTTATGCTTTACAAATAACGATAACATAAAATTATGCACTCATATCCTCAAGTAAAAAATACTCACCATATTCGTTCTTTTATTTGTCCCCCGACCGTAGCCGTTCCAGTGATTGCCGGCTACGCCTATTAAGTCTCCCACCTGTAAAAACATTTACTTATAAACTAAAGCTGACAACTTTACAGTATTTATATTAATGCCTAGTAAATTCATAATAATGGCCATCTACATACATATATCCTTATCTCAGGTTACTAAACCTAAAGATATTTTTTCATTTATACAGAATTACACATACGCATAAAACGCGTATTGGTATACGCAAGCACGCACGCACGCACACACACGCACAGAAACGTGTGTATTTAAATGTTTTATCGGAAATAAACTGATTGGAATAGTTCCTAATAGTAAATCATATCGTCTCCACAACAGACCTGGAAAGATATCTCCTGATTCCCATGAGGCACGTGGCCCATGATGGCTCTCCGGTTGTGAGCGTTCTGTCCGCCGAAGTAGTAGATATCGTCCAGCGAGTAGAAGCTGTCGGAGGCGTCCACGCGGTTCGTTTGCATCATCTCGTATGCCACTCGACCCACCTGGGAGTTGTTAAAATGACGAATTATTAATAAGTAAATAATGTATTAATTATTATTGTAATATTCATAAATAAAGCCTCGATAATCGATAACATTAGACGAGTTTGCAAGTAATTTAGTTAGTGTCCGACCGAAACTGGTTTTTAAAACCGAAACCGAAACCGAATTTCGGTTTTTACTTCAGTTTCGGCCGAAACCGAAACCGAAACCGAAACTCCCTTTAATACCAATATACTTTTTTTTAAGTTTTGTCAATTTATGAGTAACTTTTTACCTCGTTGAGTTCAATATATAAATGTATTAGATTGCGTGATTACCGCTAAAAAGCCCTATTTGTCATGGCGCTGAACTTTTGTAATGCTGTACCACGGTTAAAAAAGTGTTGGGTTTCTGGGAAATGGCATATTGTATGACGTGCAATACCAGATCATTTCAAAAATAAGTTTTTAAAAACGATTTTCGTAATTAATAGAACTAGACAGTATTTCACTTCGGGGCACCTTGGCCGCTTTATAGGACGCCACATGGAGTACCACTTGCATCTCTGTGTTCAAAAGTGAATAGTGCAAATCCTCAACAGGGAATACCTTGGGAGGAAGCTCATTCCACATCTTGCACGTACGAGGTAAAAAGGAGCGTGCGAACCGATCTGTTGAAGACCGCCACTAGTCCAGTTGATGTGGATGAAACCTTATCCTTCAGCGAGTGGTGCGATGGTGGAAGAGTGACGTAGGCATCAGATCGAATAGTTCACTAGAGCACTCACCATTGTAAAGCCTATAGAAAACACAAAGGGACCCTATATCCCTTCGGAGACCTAAGGTCTCAAGTCGGTCAGTGATCCTTGGGTCATTGACAACTCGCACAGCGCGCTTCTGTATAGAGTCAAATGGGGCAAGTTATGTGCGGCGCCCCTGCCCAAAGGTGGGAGTAGTACAATGACGAAAAGGG
>DWNR01003871.1:0-11390 GCA_018250455.1 Polygonus leo | reverse complement strand
AAAAACTGTTGGACGTGTTCTGTTATCGATTCTAAGTATCCCCAGCCAATTTTTTTTCGAATATCTTGTATGTACAGACTTTCGACCCTCTTTAGCTTTATTATATGTATAGATAGATAGATTTAACTTAACCTGCAGAACAACGTTGCCAGGTCATCTAGTACTAGTATAAACTAGTTACTAAATTTAATAGTCATCATATGAAACAAACATTCGAAATGTAAAGAGCATACAATAATTACATAAAGTGAGAATAAGATAATTGGATTAACCCTATCCAAAACATATTTGTTTTCTTTGTTAATTTTTCAATGTACTAAATATATTTATTTACATTCGTACTACGACTGCAACCTCTATCCACGAGCCTCTATCCACTATTGGGATAGGTCTAGAGGAATTCCAACATATTATGGGAAAGGGACATTACCTCCTCTTCTCTTCATCAATACTCAATATTTCATTATATAAATTCATTTGATAGCATTTAATGTGAACGTCATGCACTCCTACAACATCTATTCAATATGCTTTTCCCTCCAGGTTGTCTCGCAGAGATTATTGCTTTAGTGATAAAACCGTATTTTGTGTGTATACATATTTTGCGTTAATTGATTTTGCCAAAGTCTTGTTACAATAATTATACAACAACAACATCAACTATACTTTATTGTGCACCAGAATACAAACTTAAATATTAAATAAATTCATATTGGAACGAAGTTCCTTATCGCGCGTTGCGAAGGGGCCTAGACGGAAAAAAATTAGACGAAAAGTTGTCACGACACTTTTTGGCCACGCGACGCGCGCGTCTGCTGTGTACGCGTACATTGTTTTGTCGTGTCCGTATGTAGTTTTAGTTATTTTTAATATTTAAAAAATAAACAACGGATTGTGAATTATCATTTAACTCCTAAATATTGTTAATTTATTTAATTATACCTCCTATAATACTTATTTCAAAAAGGAACTCGTTCCAATCGGGTGTCCCACATGTAACACCTCAGTCATTTTTATATTGTATTAATAACTAACTATATTGCATTAATAATTAATAACTCACAAATGTCCACCCAGATCCGCGAAGAGAACCCGTCGTCGGGCGCAACGGGCGCGCACTTCGCGAGCAGCGGCTGCGCGAGCGCCGCGGAGCCGCACCGTTGCCTAGGTTTGTTGCTGTTGCTGCTCACCCTGCAGCACTTGTCTATGTACGTACTAACCGGCGCCCGCCACCGCCCGCCTCGCGCGCCCTGCTTGGAACTAACAAGGCGGTACGGTGCCTAGCTGGCTATGTGATTTAGTTTAATTTTACTGAGTGCTTGCGGGAGAGCACGGGCAATTTTGTTTTCGTTTTCTGGACTATAATTTGTTTGATAATATATACGGACAATTTGTATTCGTTATGTTGATTATACTTTATTTGATAATATATACACAATTAATGAATAAATAAATAAATTATACACATTATTTAGAAAAATATTAAGAAACGTCCGTTTTTTTTTTCATTTTTTTTCTTGCGAGATGTTCTTTCGGCCTATTAGAAATTTTTCGAATGCCAACGTCAGATAATTAAACAAAATTATCATGAATCTAACAAGTAATTGTTAAATTATAATTAATTGAAAAGCCAAAGACAATATACGGCCTAAATTCTTAATAAGTAATTGAATACTTTTAAATAAAATGGCATTATAATCAACATAATATACAATTGCGTTTATGCAAATCCCGATTAAAATTATTAATTTTGGTATCTTTTGAAATTCTGGTAATAACAGCTTATACGAATACTATATAAAATACAGCGAGAGTTTAAATTGTATAAATTACAACAAATTCGTACTCATTCTTATATTACACTAAAATATTTGACCAACAGACCGTGCTCTCCTTACCTAAGCGCCTCGCATAGGTTCAATTAACCAATTACGAAGTATCGCACAGATAAAGAATGAATGAATGAATTAAAACAACTCATGATTTTTAAAATAATTCAGAGAACAGGATTCTTCAAGTTTATTAGTTCTCCGGGTGCTATATATTTATTTATTCAGGTAAGGGCTTGTTACGCGCGGTAACGGACTCAAATTTGGGGGGGAGGTCATACCAAACTGGGAGGGGGGGTCATGACCATTTAAATGGTTTAAAATTAACGGAAATGAAAATAAGAATTTTGGGGGGTCATGACCCCTGTGATCCCCCCCCCCACCTTAGAACCGCGCCTGCTCCGATTCTTTATGATAAAATGCCAACTTATTCCTGTGTGTCTTTATCTGTGCGCAGTATCCATTAAAATAAGTACAATCTATTTTCACTTTAAAAATAAATATTAATTATATATGTTATGTTACTAAGCATCTATATTATATTTTATTTAATGGCCGCTGTCCAAGCACAACTATTTAGTATAAATAATCTAGTTCACGTTTATGGTTGTATGTATGTTTAAATGATGTAACTATTTCAATGTGTTCAACAAATATTATCGTAATAATTAAGTTTTTTTTTGTATTTTTATTTGTACTGTAGAAACTGATCAAATTATGTGTTCAATTTTTTTTTATCTAAACTCAGTTTATTTAATTAATTCTAAAATCAATTTAATTTTGCAGCTACTTATTTTTTTCTGGTAGCTACTAAATAGTAATACGTACTTCATAAAACGTACTTAAACATAGATTTTTTTTATTTCGTAATAAAAAAGTTCCATCTGCTAATACTGAATTACATCATTTATTACTTGTAATTCACATTGGCATTTTTGCTATTTTTTCTGTTTAAGTTTTACAACTATTCTTGAAATAAGTTTTATTCATTGTTTATATATAATTTGTAGGGTCAGTGTAAATTTACCTTCAAATAATAACATCTTTGTATTTGAAGAGAAATAAATAGAAGTTTCCGCGGTTTCAGTAGGTATAGTAATACCTATATTTCAAATTTATTATTTTTATCATTGTTTTATGTTAACTATTATAACAGTTTTTCTGTTGGTATATTCTGGTGGTAGGATTGACTTACTTGAATGAAGCATTGAAAATAGTCCTTACACTCGTGTTATATTTTGAGCTTACGTATCTAGGCGTTACGTATTCCCTTTACAAATATTGTTTAGATACCATTGTGATGGATTTTCGTGCATAATTGTAATAGTTAAATATACCTATTTTAATGTTTATTTCCCATTGGGAAAGTTATCACAATCTTCGCATCGTTTCAATCAAAATATCGACGCTATATGACATATTATACATATGCATTCGTTTATTATGCGCGTACGGTTTCCTTTCGACAAAGCTATGACAGTTGTATGATAATGTTCATGTATATTATAATAATAAAATATAATGTCCAATATTATCTAGGTATTTTGTAATATCACCTATAAATTGACAAAATTAAGAGCTAAACAACAAGTGCAATTACATTAATAAATAATAATGTATTTCAAGTCGATGACGTCCATTTTGGTAATTGCATCGTAAGAAGAATAATGTATGAATGGACAATTTGTTAGTAAGAGAGCTTTGTCTTATAATAAATAACTTAATCTCCTAAGTAGGTAGTCCTTACAGTACTTAAACTTATATGCGGTGGATGTTTTATGCAATATTGTTCATGTTTGAATCGCGAAATTATAATTCGAACATAATTAATTAAATTCCATACGTACCTGTATGTATGTGGAAATACTCATGCAAAGTTCGGACATTTTGCTGAATAAGATAAAATCAAGACGATGTATCCTCTTTGTGCCCAGACTAAAGTATAAATGTAAAACTTGAAACTTTACAGTTCACATGAATGTATGTAAGAATGTTTTACATTTGCCAACTATCAGAGCGACATCTCTTTTATTTAAAATAGAGGATAAAAGGTCGCAACAAGATAAACCGACATGAGTACTACGGAGTACTTTTAATAAATTACAGTTGTTGCTAGCTCGCCAGAGGTTTTGGCAAAATGTTATGTCAGGAAATTTTTGTGCTACTACAAGAATACTCTTTCAGTGTCAGTGGTTTCATAAAAATGTAGATTTTTATGCAGCTAATATTCTCGTGATTTTTATCATCACAATATAAGATGGCAGCTTTTGAGTTTTTTTTTTAAATGACGTAGACGATTTTTCGTTGGAACTATGTTGCATAAAACTACCATACCTATGTTGTTGCAGCTCATTGTTATTTTATCTATTTTATTTATTTATCGTTGATTCTTAGCAAAATATTAAGTTTCAAACATATTCAACAACCAACAAGGTACAATAGAAAATTTTAAACTCTGTTACATTTGATAGACTCAATTTTCTTTAACCAAATAGAATAGATTATATATCATTAACACGATGCCAAATCTTAGCGCATTTACCCTAATATTCGTGTGGTTAATATATTATTTATTAATAAAATATTTACTTAGGTAGTAACATTATTTAGCCTAAATTAAGTTGTTATGTGTAAGCAAAACGGTCTGGCTGTATTTTCGTCAAATTGAATCACGATTATCAAGACACGTGGTAGTGTGTACACAAATTCACAAAGAATAAGTGAACACAGCTTCAGTGTGTATTTATAATACCTTTAAGAACCTTTAAGAAGTTTTGTTTTGGCATTGTAAAAATCATAGCTTCACTTTTCGTGTGATTCGAAAATACGCCACAGCGTTTTCATGGAAATTCGATGTATTCAATACAGACATACATATCTGTTACAATAAGTTTGATGGTTACATGATAAATTATTGCCTTTTATCAACTAGGTAAATGTACTCATGCAGTGTTTATCTATGTGACAGCATAAATTCGACGCGTGGCAGCTTTGTAAATAATATCAAATTTACAGTTAATATTACTATTTCCTAAATTTTTTTTTAAAGCGTCGATATTTCACAATATGTATTGCAAGATTTAGTGTCAGTGCGTGTTATTTCTATAAAAAAACTTACTTCAATAACTTGCTTATTTATGATTAGGAAAGATACAAGACAAAATATCAGAAAACACGCTTAGAGAAAATGATGGTACGCTGGATTTGGCTTGTCTTAAACGCTCATTCCGTAATAATCGATAAAATAAAATTTATTCATAAGTAACAAAATTACATAGATATCTTGCTATCAACCGTGATACTACATAAATTTGTATCGAGGATATTAATAAATATGATCACACAGCGATATACGATTAAATGCAATATACACGATTTCATTTTATGATTTTACGTTCAGCTTTTCGTGGCACGTGTATTTTACTTTCTGATCGCGAATTTTCAACTGCTGCGGTAAAATGGCTTAAAAATAAATTGCCAGCTCTAAAATTGAAAAATAGAAATCAAGTTATGATTTTGTTTTATTTTATTATATTTTCAAGGTTTGAAGCAAACTTTCTAGCTGTGTAACCAAGTAAGTTGAATAAAACGAGAAACTTTGAATATAATAAAATGTTCTAATGTTATTGACTTTTTGTTTATGTAATGCGTCTTATTGTTATGTATTATATGGTTCTTCACGTGAAGACTGCATTATTTCGGTTTTTTAGCCAATGGATTGAAAAAAAAAATGGTATAAAATATATCTATTAAAACTGCAACCAAAAGTTAACAAAGACAAAATTACTCTGCTGTAGGTCTACCACTTGCAGTTTTACCCTATTTAAATTTTACATGGTATCTTAAAGACAATATATACTTTACACCAATCTCTTTAAACAACTGTGTTGAAAGTTAAAAGTGAATTACTATTATTATTTTAAAGTTAAATTAAAAATATGTTATATAGAACAGCTATCTATTTTTGAATTCACCTTAATTGTTATTGTTAATATATTATATTTCATTATGAAATTATAGCTGTCACATAGATAACGCTATAGGTAATCATAATATAAAATAATAATACCGTAGTGTCGTGTGAATAAATGCATAATAATTATGATAAAATATTGCATAATGTGGTTGTGATCATAATGGTGATTGCTAATCCATTTAATATAGTATATGTAATATGATTGTATATATTAAGTAGATATATATCGATAAAAGATTTGGAGACTTGTACAAATTGCTCACAAAAGTGTAAATTTTAAAACGACTGAACAATCATGATTTCTCATCGACTGGTAGTTAAAATTACTTAACTATGATAGCTTAGACAAGTGAGTGTAATATATAAGTTTTAACACTAGCTATATGTAGTATCTATACGTCAGTATACACGTGGCTATAATATGCTCTAATAAAATATAGTAAGATATATTTTTGGTAATTGAATGTCTGTTAAAGGATTCGAACTGAAGGTTAAAACCGTATCGTGTCAAAAATATAGTATCTGTCCAGAATTAATAGTCATGTTTGAATCACTCCCAAACGTAGATCTAAATTCAGTTTGTTAGTGGAATTAACATAGAGTCGAATGGAATTAAAGGCCTCCTATATACATTATAACAAATTGTAAATAAGACAATAAGGACTTGCGTTATTATTATCGCAAACACTAAAATACATTTATTATGCCAATCATCATTTTGATACTTTAGAAAATTTTCAGGTTTACAAAAATGATTTGAAATTTTGATTGATTTGCCTTTGATAATATGCGACTCTAAATAGTGTTAGTAGTACTTATATACATCAAGATTGTCTAAATTATCAAACTCTAAAGCTATAATTCATATATTTTCATAATAACTTGACGAGGTATTTAAGGTGTTCACGTAAACTCTAGACAAATATAATACATTTGATCGTAATATAGCATTAATATTAAATATCTATTAAAGCTGCGTGTCCACTGACTTATAACTGTAATAACTGCTAAGTTGGCTAAGTGTAACTATTGTAACTATCGCTCGATGTGTAAGAAAACGTTTAAATGCTCATTTTTATAACGATGTTGCTGTATAGATATGTAATATTGTTCACCAATCGGCGTTAAGTAGCGATCCAATGAATTGTATTTATTACTGTAAATGTTGAATAATAATTTGTATATAATGAACCTAATGTGAATGGAATGTAATAATAAAAAAGACTTTTATTACAAAATTTAAGTAGATTTTCATTTGTGTTTTGAAAGTCGAGTCTTGTCTCTGATCGTTTAGCAATAAGTACGAATCGATGTATTATTTATTACTGTGTAACAATCAAACTGACGTATATTGTAATTACAATGTAAAATTATAGCTTATTTACACTTATTTAGCATGTTACGCTTTGCTTCATGTGTGCTTTCGTAATGTTTTTAACTTAAGCTTCAAAATCCACGCTTCACTTAAATACTCACTTTCTTCTTTCTAATATTTTTGTCGTCTATCGTCTCTATTCTTCTATTCAACCTATTTTTCTATCACGTCACAGTTCTTTTTGTTGCGTTTTTACCTGATTTCATTTAATTTTGTGCACGTCTTCCTTTGTGCATGCACTAGTCTTACAAGAGCGTCTGTTTGTTTGAATAAAATGTTTCGTTCAAAATTGTCCAGTTTAGATAATACAAACAAAATTATTTGAGATCAGCGACGAGATTCTACTAAAGCCATCCCTATCCTTATACCTGTTTCATAATCTTTTGTATCTGCAAACGACTTCGTGACTACCGAAACAAATCTTCTGCATCATACAATCTGCTGGCAAGAGAAAGCAACCTGCATGGACGCTGGATACGGTGCTGGGTGGTGTCGGACTATCTCTTTTATACTTATGTACTCAAATATTTCTGTTCTCTCTCCCACTAGAATGCGCGAAGGGTTTGCACTTGTACGACGGCCGGTGCTTCAATCATTGCCCGGACGGCACGTACGCGAGCGAAATGCTAATGGAGAGGAACTCGAGAAGACGTAATCTTACATACTTCCCCGATACTGGGTCGGCCGTCGTGATGAAACGGCAGGGCAAGGACAATGTGAAGCCGAGTGCTGTCGAGGCCTTGGACATGGAACCGCTGGCTAATCTGAATGCTAAAGCTCCTCTAATTTGCCTCCCGTGTCACTACACCTGCGCTACTTGCTCGGGCCCTCACAGCAACCAATGCTTATCTTGTTTAGACGACGCACAACTCTTTAATTCGACCGATACCGAACCTAAATATTACTGCTACCCTAATTCTCTCCTTCCAAAAATTTCCGATGCTAACTGGCACTACAAACTAAACGTCATTCTGATAGTCATCTTGTTCATATTCTCATTCCTTTCCCTGTACTTAATTTTCGTTTGTCTATTCAGAAGATTCGGATACAGCTGCTGTGGCAGCCATTACAATTCTAATATAAAAGGAGCATACAACAAATTAGCAGTGGACGACAAAGATCAATGTGCCTTGGAAATTGAAGAAGAGATACATAAAGCTATACACAAATATTCGAGTGACGAATCGGATGATGATTTAAATCTATAGCGGTTGGTTAATTTTCATCCTGAATATTATGAACTAATCGATCAAATCAGTATGAATAATGAGATTGAGTATTAATGCAGGGCTTATGTGATATCATGATAGTGTTTGTCACAGATTTTTATTTTTTTATTTTGCTTACCATGTTGGTTATATGATTGCTGACTAAATTGTTAGGCAAAAGTAGGTACGTACAAATTCCAATTAAAATTTTTAGATTAATTTTGTCAATCCAAAGACCTGGTTAGACGTTCTTTAACATTTGGTTTATTCTTTCTTTGTAATCTTCTTTCAAATTCATACTTATTTCTGTAACACAATTTATTATTTGAAATTCAAGTGCTTTTATGACTTTTTTATTTTCGTCAAGGTGTTGTCAAAGTTAAATCAGTGTTTTTTTAGTAGAAACCATATTGAGTTTGTTATTGTTGCGAAACAAATTATAATTATTTAAGTTTCAGAAGGGTTTGGTGAAAAGAGGCGAAAATGATGGATTCTATAAATCGTAGAATGCCGCACATTTCTTGATTTCATATCATCGAATTTATTTAATTTAGACATCTCTTTTGAAGTATTAGTTTATTTAGTTTTTTCTTATATGTACGAGTATATGCTTATTGTACAAGATGACACAATGTTAAATTTCTTAACTTACTTCTTGTAGTATATAACCTTTAAATATGATTTTCTAATAGAGTATAGAATAATAATTATTATTTAATGCGTCATTCGATAACCATTTTCCGATGTATAAACATTGTCAATCAAGTCAAAATAGGTATAAGAGAAGAAATACATTTTTTTTTCCTTGACATCACCTGAATATTGTGTTATTAAATGAACCGTATTTTCCTCTATAAGAGAGACAGACATACAACGAGTATGCTACCTACTTTTATATATAAAAATGGAATACAATAATAATCACATTCCATAGTATAAGAATATAGTTATTTATAATTTTATGCTTTATACAGCCACATAATACATGACTTATCAATATTCCTTAGTTAATTACGAAGGATTATGGAACTCTTAAATAACTTTAGACTTATTTAAGAGTTCCATAATCCTTAATATTTTAATAACATAAAAAGGTGAGTACGAAAACTAGAAAATAATCTACTAAATTGAAATTAATTGAACATGATTGTATGTTTTATCAAATTGGTAGTATTGTTCACAGTCCACAGCTCTTCAGTGGTATAAATCGTAAATATCATTTATTCTGTAGTGCTATAGACTTTTGGGCTCTATTTTTTATATTGCTATCCTTTATAGGTAAATAATAGGAAATATTAAAATACCTACAAATATTTATAAACAGTCTAACAGACGACATAAAATTAAAATAAAAAAGATTTCCATACATAGGTACTTTAAAAAATATTGATGTATAAATTGACGAAAAATTTAAAAGACATTTTTAGATCAATGTTTATTTTAGACTGCATGAAGGTGAGTTGAGCCCGGTTGATTCTATAATTGTAACGATCTATAATATAGTTTATAATACCTAATAATATTAAGCGAAAATGGCATAACAGGGTGTCATCTATAAATCTTATCCATAGCCATCCGGCCATTTTTGTTTTATAGGTATGCTGCTACTCCTCATAATATGGGTTTCGAAGTATCCTTATTTTTCTGGTTTTCCATCAGATACGCACCTTTATGATGAGTCGGAATATTATAGGACTTTTTATAAATCAATTTTAAACACATTACTTACTTTTTATTTTAACTATGCTTCTTTTTTCTTTTTTCAAGCCTTTTTAGACTAATGATGTAATTTCATAATAATTAGTTGTTAATTATTATTATTAATATGCATAATATAGATACATGTAAGTATAAGTATCTACTTAAGATCAATTTTGCTCAAGTTGCCATTTCGTTTTAGGTCAAAGCTAGTTGAGCTGTAATGATGTAAATATTTAATCTGTGTAAATAAATGAGTTCCTATTTTCATGTGTTGTTTTATTCACACGTTATACAATTCTTCTACACAAATAGTCACTAGGAAAGAATGATTTTAGGTCCGTTGTAGGAGGAGATCTGTGTCAAATAGTGGGACAATATAGTAGGAGAGCTGTCACCAATTTTTGGGTAGGTATTTGAGGCAAGCTGAAAACTTGGTCCATACTTCTCCTAATATACCCCAACTCGGAACTGCAAACCTGGCTGGTGAGTAGCGGGGCTAAACGAACCCCTAATTTTTATGTATATTAGGAGAGGTATGGACCAAGTTTTCAGCTTGCCTCAAATACCAAATACCTACCCAAAAATTGGTGACAGCTCTGGGACTAATAATAGGATATGATGATGATGATGATAGCTATGAGTGATTATATTCATTAAAGAAACTAAAATGGAATAAACGAAATTCTTCCTTCACGATTTGATGGTTTCTTGCGGAAAGGCCACTTCTAGGTACCTATACAGTTAGTCTATCATATATTTAATTACTGTAATATTTTGTAAGTTATTAAAAAGAAATACGAGAAATATTCGTTCGTACCAAAAACGTTGGATATAAAAAAGGTACAAAAAACGATACAGTTATAACAAGCTCACGTAAATTTAATAATGGTAAGTACATGACTTCGAAAAATGTTTCGATTTAAACCTCGAGGGTTTGTATTTCATTCTACTTTCACATGCGTTTTAATAACTGGACAAAGCGGGGGTTGGCGGGTGTGAGCCATCAGATAATTGAAATGTCGGAAACATGAAACTCGAAGCATGTCAATCCTTGCACTTGTGGATAATTGATTTTGGCGTATTGAAACGCTTGGAGTTTAAAACTGTTTGAGTTTTAATTTAGTGATGTGTTGCTAGTAAATTACTACCAACCGTGCAGCTAGTAATGTATTTAAAATATTATTGATTTATGAAATGCTGATTTAGTCAGACTTAAATTTATTTTAGACAAGTATGTCAGAACCGTGCCATTTGGCACTCGATACTCTCTGCCTACCCCGTTAGGGATTTGGCGTGAAGAT
>DWNR01003870.1:0-11390 GCA_018250455.1 Polygonus leo | reverse complement strand
GAGAGTTATGAAAGTGGAAGAAGCTAGGCAAGTATGTCAGAACCGTGCCATTTGGCACGCGATACTGTTTTCATGACTCGATTTTAATATATATTTTCTTTTTTTTAATTGATTCATTACATAAGATAACATTTGATTAATTTAAATACATAAATCGAAAGTGCTCTCATTTGCAAAGTTACTTGACTGGGCGAGGATTATATTATAATTGGGGTAGTAACTTCAGGTGTCGTAGAGCATACGGTTAGCTTGCGGCGGTATTACTACTAAACAGTATGCATAGTATTTGTTTATTAGCAATTCTAGTTTGTTTAATTCTAAGAGAATAACATTCCAAAAATATTAAACAAATTCTTAAAAAAATAAAAATATCGATATCCAGTTCGCGCACATCACATCCCTATTTTTGAGCAATGCTATAATTTTCGTACAAAATACAGCACTTTACCGCCGATTACTTTCGATACAGGTCTGCTCCTAGTTGCTGCTGCACAGGGTGTTTCGAAAGGTAATAGTGATTATTTATTTTAATAATAACCTATCTGGACTAATCTGTTTTCAGTAAAACTAGCGTGACATATCGGTTACTGTATCAAGGTGATATGGAGAGCTCCAGGGTTCAATTCCGGCCTAGACAAAAATTTTAATTATGAACGTGTTTCTGTCTGTCAGTTTGTATTGATGGATATTTGCGTTATTATCATGTTTTATACATAGACCATGATATCACTGGATTGTACTGTGGGGGCTATAAGTGAAGATAGTGTTTGTGTTTCTGTTTTTAAATTTTTTACAAAAGCTCTTTGATCAAAATAAGGTTTTAAATTCTATTCAATATTATCAGTGGTGATCAATTCTATTGGCAGTTTGAACGTGGCAGTGTAACCAACGTACGCCGCTAAGCAGTTGTTTATAAAGAAATTGTGTTCCACTCAAGGAGTTTTGATTGCTAATCTCACATATAAAAGAGGCAACCATCTGACAGAAGCTGCAATTTATTTGTGACCAGCTTTGAATGAAACTAATAATCGTTTGAGTAGCTAAGACATAAGTAAAATCGTGACAAATAAACTTACAATCTCCTTTATAACATTAAAAATGCTGTAATAGGCGGCGGTGGCCACATCAGTTAGGTTGTATACTCGTTTGTTACCTTAAATATACTTTCAAAAAGAAAAAATGAAATAGTGAAAAATCACAGTTAGAAAGTCTGATTAAATTACTTTGACACCAGTTCGATTGTTTACTCGTTTGATACTTGCAATTTTTTTTATTTTTTTTTATTTGGTTCACAAATTGAATGCAACACGTTGCGTTATACATGTCTCACACTCTAGTATAAATAACAAAAGTGTTCATTCGGAAAAAGTGTACACAACTTACTTAATGAGAACGTAACATTAAACTTAATAAAATAATTATACTAAATTACTTAAATAAATTACAAATATGTGTTTTGGCTGAGGACAATGAGCCATAGAATATGTCATAGGACGAACATATAGCATTGTAAGAGGATAACATTCGGTGTAGTGAACAATGTTTTCTTACGTTAGTACGACAAGGTGGCAAGTTAAAAGTCTTCCTATAACAAGGTAATTCCTATAATAAGGTATGATTCAATCGTACTTGGGAATGATTACTGATGTCCAAGGGTGGCAGTGGCCACTTACTATCAGGTGGACTGCATGCTCGTTTGCTACCTTTATAAGAAAAAAATAGTTATCCTGATTTTCTATCATAAAATAAATATGTTTTAGATAATTGGTGATATTGGGCATGGGTTTCTCGCAATAAGCAAGAATAGAATATATTGAATATTGGCTTTGACCACTGTCCATCACGCTGCTGGAGTCTGAATTGATATACTTCATATACTCTGATGAATTTGTCGTCGGGCGCGGCTAGCTAGCTACAAGGCCCACCTTTAGGGTAGCGGTTGCTGTCGTTGCTGTCCTCGGAGGAGGCGTCGTTGGGCGAGTCGAGCGCGGGCGGCTTGTCGTCGGGCGCGGCGCCGCCGGCCGCTCGCTCGCGCGCCAGCTTCTCGCGCATACCCTCCTGAAATATAAGTCGCTTTTATTAAAATATATATATTTTTACAATGATATTTTACAAAGAGGTTTGTCTGTACTAGCCAACGCTCACACATTGCGCACTCAGCACATATGATGACAGTGGCGTACTATCTACTACACACTGAAAATATTTACTACACACTGAAAATATTTATATGAAAAAATCAGTGGCATACGAACCAATAGCATGTAGCAACTGGGTCCACAGGGTTCGGAGAAGGGCTTGAGGTCTGGTCCCTTGCGCTTCGTCAAGTTGGGCCCGGGGTGGCAAGCTTGTAGACCTGACACGTTTAGTAACTCTTCAATTGGGATTTTCATTATTGAACATACAATTTAATACTTTAACATAGTAAAAAATTTAAAGATCTTTATGCATACTTTACATTACAGTATTATTTAATAAATGTTTTCAAATAGTATAATGTAATAGACTTTTAAAGATAATATATTAATACTTTAAAAGATTTTAATAAATGCTCTTAAAAACTTCAATTATTTTTTTTTAATTTCTTTCGGTACATAGCATATTTAAATATTAGAGTTGGCAACACCTCCACTGGATGTCTTGAATAATTTAATACAAAAACAATAATTCTCAATTTCATAAATTTATTAAATCATAATATATTCTAATGGTATAAACTAAAATAAAAAAGTCTTTATAAAATTCTAAAAAGTCCACTAATGTGCGCAAATAAATGCTCATAATGCCATATAAACAATAACGAGTGGCAACATTTTTTTTATAATTGAAATAATATGCAGCAAGTGTTTAAAATAAACTGGTATCTGCATATAATGATGATTGGAGGGAAAATACTCCAAAATGGTGTTTAAAATTAATTGTAACCAACTTTATATCAACTATATATGTGGCAAATGTGGCAAACATTTGCTGGCTCAATGTTTAAAGGGCCATATTAATAAAGTGAAGTGAATGAAATCGATCTGGTGTGTGGTTTAAGAACTAGATAATGTACTGAAAGCCACACTCAACATTGAGGTCTCAATATTGAGCTCACTTAATTAATACGGCCCTAAGTCTTTGGTGGTGGATATCACAAGTTACAATAAAACTGACACCATCAACTAATGAAGTGCTTAATAAATTACCCAGAAATCACACATTACTTAGAGAGTTAGATCAATATGAAACATTTAATATTCATATTCAATACGAAATTTTCGACAAGATTAATTTTCAACATTAAAGAACAATCATGTTTTAAATGATTATTCGCGATTAAAAATACATCATCTCTCTTTGGAACATTTTCCACTCAGTGAAATTTCATTTTGATAAAGACAAAACAAGGTAAGCAATGACATCTATACAAATATAAATAAGAATATAAATATACATAAATATTTTTAGTAATATAATAATTACATACAGGTTCATGATATTAATATCTATGAATAGCAATATACTATGTAATGGATTAATCAGCAAGTAATATAGTAAATGAATAGGATTATATGTGTACATTCTAAATAGGCTGAAATGTTTAAATAAAAATATAAAAGACAGTATGATTATGCATGGAAAGATAAGCAACAAGAGATTCGTTGAAGAAAAGAAGTTTTAAATGACTGAATAATTTTGTGTGTATATTAGGTACATCATTTGTCTTTGCCAATTGTTAACCGATTTTGAAGTTTCTATTATTGTTGGACAGACAGACAGACAGACCTCAAGATTAATTAATTTTGAAGAAAAGTACATTCATTAGGCTGAGAAAATAAGGGATTAACATAGTCATTTAAAGTAGATTTTTTAAATGATACTGTGCCCCTACTCTATTAGTATTTTAGACCAATTATTTTGTGACACAATTTAAAAACAAATTGAATATATGTCATTATTTAATTTTAAACTATACTTGGGCCAATCATACAAGTTAAAAACACCTTTATGTAACCATAATTTTATATCACCTTTTTTAGTTTTTGTAGAGCAGAAGGAGCAACACAAACTAGGAAGGAAATAAATTGCATTTATTATATTGAATGTAGGAAGGTGGACTTGCATACATGGTCTTAAACATTAATTGGTCAATGAAGAATGCAAATTAAGAATAATTGTCAGGAGAAAACGAGCCATGAGACAGCAAAATTAATGGTGATTGACATTGATGTGAGGTTGGTAGCCTTACCTGCCTGGCTCCCTGTCGGCCAAACAGAACAACAAACTAATCAGCCCTAGGTTTAGCATTTTACATACTATAATATTATATACATTATAATATAACTACTTAAATATTACACATTGTATACCATATAATTTGTATAGGTACACAATTTTCCTTAAATAATGTTAGTATAGTATGTATTCATTGAACATGGTCATTGATTTGCTTCAACATAAGAAATTAATATATTTAATTATGGCCTATTTTGTGACTAGAGATACACACAATCTGTATACAAATCTCAAGATAGATTGAATCAGTAGTTTTCATAGGGAAGTAAACAAATGAATAGTATCATGCAGAAATCTTTGTTATCAAGTAAGAAAGTTGACTCAACTAACTGTTTTAGTTTTAACTTATCCTAATGATACTTCAGTTTGATGTATTATGTGGTAGTCATGATCTCCAAATGGAGATTGTTCTAAAGTAATTATAACTTAAAATCAAATAAACAGATGTTTCGTTGATATAGTAGGAATATCTATAGAATTGAGTAGTTGTATTATATGTTTAAACAACATTTATAAGATGTTGTTATTGTTACTTCGCTAAAAATATAAATTGCTTTGGGACTGATTATAAATATTATCATTAACTTTGTGTGATATATTTGTGTATGATAGTAATCCAAACAAATAAAATATGTATTGAAAGTAATGTAGATAGATAAATGTGTAGAAAGTATTGTCTAAGTGATGCTACAAATGTATTGTAGAGTGGTGTTAAGTGGTGTAGTATAGAATAGTGGAGTGTTTTAAATGGTGTCCAACAGGTTTAGAGTGGTATAGAATGTTTTACGAGTAGAGTGGCAGAGAGTAGTAGAGTTGTGTAGGAGTATAAGTTGGTGTAGAATGGTGTACTACTCAGTATAGAGTGGCGAATTATGTTATAGTGTTTTAGAGTGTAGTAACACCCATTACATAGAGCGCTATTAAGTAATTTGTATAATGTAGAGTACTGTATAGCGTTATGGAGTGATGTTGAGTGGTATAGATTGATGTAGTGTAGTTTGGGGTGGTATAGAGTAATGTAGTAGTAGAGAGACTAGAGAGTGTTTTCTGTTCTGACATGATACGTATACTCACGGTGCAGGAAGCAGTCGTACTTGAAGCAGCGGCGGCAGAAGAGCGTGTGGAAGGAGTGCATGGTCTGGTCGCGCGGCACGGACTCGGCGAGCGGCCCGTCGATGTTGGGCGTGCACTCCGGCGGCAGCGCGTCCGGGTCGCGCCGGGACGTCAGCTCCACGTACCTGCGGACGGACGGACACGTCAACACGTACAATCACATACATGTACACATATCATTTTTTCACATAAGTAAATATCACCATGACAATCTCATGGTTATCTTCAAACATGTGATAGAACTCATGTAGTTCAGCCGGGCGATTTATTGTGTTTCGGTTTGGAGAGATGTGGTTGCCGGCTATACTTAAATAGTGAGGCGAACGTCTTAGTTCTCAAGGGTAGTAACGCATTTGTTGTCAACCTTGGGTATGCAGTAATAGTATGGGATGATTAGTTATGTCCATGGGCGGCAGTGACCACTTACCATCAGGTGAACTGCATGCTCGTCGCTGCATGTATGAAGTAGGCATCCGATTAGAAAGGATTTTCCGATATTCTACCCCTAAGGGTGTGAAAAATGAGGGCAAATTTAGTATGGGACAATGGGAGTTTTGTAATTGAGCCCAAATATTATTGAAACATACCTAAATGACAAAGATGCTGGTCTTGTGTATAAACAATAAAAATATAAAGTATAAACAACAACCACGCCTCTCTTAACCCAGAAATTGCTGTGAAGGATTATGATAATTGTCATCACCAATATATTAGTATTGCACACCTTTTGTAAAATAAAAACACAAAAATTGCTTTACAATGAATCATTGGCACTAGAACTTGTCCATTTAAACAATATGAATTCTTCAAGTACTATTAATATCCTTTTATTACTTAATCTTTAAATTTAATTGGGTTGATTTTTTGGAAATCTGATTGTCCATACTTAAATATGAGGTGTAACAAATGACTTTCTTCCAAAAGTTTTGATCTAAAGTTTTGATCTACCAATCATACTTGGGATTGTATTTCAAAAAAGTAATCAATCAAATTCCCATACTTCTCCCTCAACTCCTGTGCTGTGCCCTTATCCGGGAACTGTGAGCTGATGGCTTGAAATATTGTGAATATGGGGAACTGCTTGTCGTGGAGTGGCTTCTTCTCTGTCTCTTTAGTATCTTCTTTATCCTTGTCCTTATCTTTGTCTTTTTCCTTCTGTTCCTTTGAGCCTTCCTTCTGTACATTTGTTAATCTCTCTCTACAAAAACTATTATAATTGTGTCCATGTCATGTGATTTAAATAAACCAAGCCAAACAGAACAATTTTGCTGATGACTGAAATCAAAATTTGGAGACACCTCACACCCAGCATTACACCTATTTCATAACTTTGGCAAGTACTGTTCAATAGTTTTTGATAAGAAAGCTATATGTGAAATTGGAAGTAGAACTCTGATCTACTTTGGAATTTATTGCTTAACATGGTAACTCATTATCAGGTGGTATGATACTGATTAATATGAATAATATCTACAAATAAAGATAGCGAAAATTCTAAAAACTTGCCCAATTTGTTAACTATTTACGAACTATGCAGTTAGTTGTCACATTATTAAAAAAACACCAAATTGATTGCATCTAACTAAAAATTTGTAAAATCTCCATATTATAATATAAAATTTCCTAAATTGAGGAACATACATCTTTATCCTCCTTAGAGTTGCGTTCCTTCCTCTCGTCAGCAACCTCATCCTTAGTCTGGAATGCAATGAGTGCATGCACCAGGTCTACAAACAGCTGGTCATCAATGAACCCACCTTCCTTGTCACCTATAAACAAGATGCAATTAATTACATTATCATTATATACAAATGTAATTCCAAATAGTTTTAGAATAAGTTTCGGTGGAGACAACAATCTCACAACAACTAAGGAAATAATGAGATTGTATTTATACTGGCCTTGGTGGTACGGTGATGGTATTTCTTATTAATACATAGTATTCTAAAACATTTATTGCTTATGACAACGTTGATTTTAATTAAGGAAATACATATTAATACTTTCACCTGTGATCAACCCTAACCAATGTTTAGCACTATTCCTAATTCATCATATGATAATCATAAATATAATATATATACTGTTTCAAGTCCAAGTGTTTCAAGTGTTATTGTGGAGAAGTTAGCTTAAAAAGTTACAGTTACAGTCGAAAGTATTTACAGAAGTCTTAGGGAGGCGGGTGCAGTCACAGACTGACGGGGAGGGTCATACTAAATTTGGGGTAATAAAAGCCCCCAGATTTATTACACAAAACATATATGCAAAATTTCTGAGTATAATAATATGAATGATATAAAACAAACGGGAGTCTTCATTTTTATTGGCAAAACAAGTAATAGTATTTTGGATATCTGCAGTTATATCTGGTTTACAATTTGGGGGGAGGGGTCACGACCCCTATGACCCCCTCCCCCCTTAGAATCGCGCCTGTAGGGACGCAGATTGTGGCAGGTAGGTTTGCTCAATAGAATAAAAAAGAGATTTTACTTTACAAACAATGTAGGACTTAATGTTGACTTTGATTCACAATGAACTGTTAGATGTGTGTTACTATTAACTAAAATTAAATACTGATGATGTATATACTGATGATGTGTGACAGAAGCACATGAAGCATGTGATTGTGTAAATGCTGATGAGACTATGAGGTGTTTTTATAATAAATACAGAAGTTACTTGTTTACAATTCTCTGAGTTAACTGATAACCAAATTTAATATTGGTCAATTTTTTTTTCAGTCATTCATATTTAATTACATTAACTTAAGTACAATTCGTTTTTATTGATTTTTATTCAAATTTAATATTAAGTAATGACTTATGTGGTGAACATAAATGGCGATATAGCTTACTATCCTCAAAAAATAATGTGTAAGCGTCATGGATATTTTTAAAATTTGAACAGTTGCAATCAAATGTATAGTGGACTGAATGAATTTATGTAATTGCATTCATAACTGGTTTATTTATTTTGGTTATTTATATAGCAATTTTTAAATAAGTAATTTATCTCACATAGAAATCTTTGGTCATCAGTTGTATATTTTCATTATATTAATGCATTTAAAAGCAGCGATGTGTGCACCGCACACCATTATGAGTTATTATACTGCCAGTGGACAGGGCAGTGTTACAATAATGACTCTACTGCTCCAATTTTTGAGATATTCCATACATATTTTTGAAAGAAAGCATTAAACAAAGTAATATTATAAAAATATATCATTATAAATCATTCTTTGCAAGTTTATGTATAACCTACAAAAAATAAAAGATGAACATATTAAATACCTATTAAATTGAATACATACAAATGAATAGACAGAATTCTGTAGGATTTTTTTACCCACAACTCTTTAAGCAGTTCTAATAACTAAAAATGAAGTAGTTTCTATAATAGTGTTACATATAGGAGCTACTTGAGTTAATAAACATTTATAGGACAAAGACAAGAGCCTCGTCCACAAACAGAAGAAAGATGTAGGTGTGAAGCGATGTACCATGCACTTTCCCATCGTAGTTCTTTATGAGCTCCTCGATGAATGTACCGTCCTGGTCCAGGACCTCATCACCCATGTACGGAATGTTGTGCAGCACTGTCTCGTCTTCCACCATGAAGTTCTTCTGCGTCGGCGCCCATGTGTACATGGTGGGTATGGGGTTCACAGAGTTTATGATGCGGATTGGGACTTGTTGAGTGGTCACCACACCTGATGCTGTGAAGAAAAGACAAGTGATTAATATACAGATTTTTTAAACCCAACATTGAATTTCCACTCTAAAGACATTGTGTAACAGAGCTTGAACATACCAAATTGTTTTGTTGGAACAAACATATTGAACAATAAACAATGCGACAAGTAAGATCAGACCTATTATTCTCCCACAGATATAAAACTTTCGTAATTATCGACATGAGTGCACATAATAGTCCGAAACGCTAACTATCCAAGTCTACAGAGATTTTGATTTATATGACAAAGAGAACTTACCATCAGTATAAGTAACTTCAGCCCTCTTCATGAGACACTCGTGGCTGGCGCTGGGCGCAGGTGGCGGCCAGAACGGTCGGCGACTCCGCTCCGTGCCTTCGCTCTCCCGGCCCTCCACCGCCTCAGACATAATCCGGAGATTGCGCGCCCACGCCACCTTCACCTCGTCTGCGCGCTTGAACCGCTAAACACGACAACATTACATAAAACAAAGTTGTTTAAGTAAGTAAATAACGGCAGAAAATGAAACAAAGTAACACCTTCACTTGACGCAGCCGCATATACTCCGACTTCACCCGTTTCTTCCATTCTGCGGATACTTTAGACTTACTCATTGTTTATACGCGAACTACATTCGATTAACTAGTCAAGAGGAGATATAATATAATGGCACAACAAAGGCCGTTTTGAAGCCCGCTTCGTCTTCTGTTTTAATCTTGTTTCCTTTTCTTTCTTTCTTGCTAAATTCTCGCTTGCCGCTACCGCCACCGATGTTGCCAGTAAATGACATTGACACATTGACAGTTTATTGACAATCTGCAGCTGTCGGCAATCATAGATTATACACTTATATATTGAGGCAATAGGTGTCATTACAATACCACTTTTTTTGTCTACATCTTATGGACTTTATATATTTTTTCTCCCTGCCTATCGACTGCGCTTGAGGCAACAATTAGTTGACTCAAGCGCCTTGAAATCATGGTTTGAATTGTTATAGTTACCATAGGTTTGTTTTAAATCATATAAAGTATATAATATTATTTGAATAATACAATAGAATAGCATAACAGGTAAAGTTCATTATTTTTAATGATATGATTATCATATTATTGTTAATAAAATATAACGATTATAGTGATATTCTGGAAGCCTTAAATCTAATAAATTTTGACCAATAAGAGCCATGAAATAATATCTTGTTATCATTATAGCAGTTATTTGGGCTCTAATTGGAAGTGGCCAATTACACCTTTTTAACCGACTTCAAAAAGAAGAGGTTATCAATTCGTACCGTATGTTTTTTTTTGTTCTCGTACTTATAATTTCATTTTAACCCTGTCGTAAAATACCCTTTAAATACGTTTTAAGTAACTAAATATGGTATACAATATTTTGGTCTTACAGTTTTGAAGATTTCGTTATTCTTAATTTTAATCAACATTTTGTTTAATTTTTATCCAACAATCACGTCGTACGTACATGGCAGCACTTGAATGCTCTCTAGTTTCTGGTATTGGATTTGATTTGTTTCTGGTCATTGTGTAAAACGAAGTGTGGACTGCCATTTTCTGTTCGATAATTTGGAAGAAAATCTTTAAATACTGACCCAAAAAGGTGAGCATGATCGAACAGGTATTAGTTATTTTACATATTTCTTTACGCTTTATTTGTAACGCATGCAATGTCAAGCATTTTCCGCGTTTAGGCTGCGGATTACGTAATTTTGTTGTTCCTCGTCACAAAATTATTTACAACGATACATCAATAACGTTGAGCGACCAAATCCAAACGGGAAAGGTAGAGTTGTTGTCTACACCGAAAAGTTGTTCTGTTTGTAGGTGTGTGCGTACCTACAAACTGCCGCAGGTTATGCGAAGAGGCACGTATAAGTATGTCCTCGTACGGCAGCGAGGCGGGCGCGTGGGACGGCGGTCCCCCGGGCGCCGAGGCGGAGTACGCCACGCAGCGAGCGCCGCCCGTCACCGCGCCCATGCCCACCACTGACCCCTGGACCGGGGTTAGCTACAGTCACTACGGTCCGCCACAGTACGATTACCAGGCGTACGGCGCGCATAATTACGGTTATAATTACGATTCCAGCTACTACCAGGCGTCCGACGGCTCCTACTATGACGTTAGAAGCGCATATCCTCCCCAGCCTAGTAGTTATGATCACCAGAGACAGCAAGACCGACCCCGCTCTCCTTATGAATCTCGCGGTTACGAAGGCAGGAGAAGATCTTACAGATCTAAGTCCAGGAGTGCTACTCCATATGAAAGA
>DWNR01003869.1:0-11390 GCA_018250455.1 Polygonus leo | reverse complement strand
GGCCACTGCCGCCCATGGACACCAGTAATCATCCTTAAGTACGATTGAGTCATACTTAAGTTTGATCACAGATGCGTGATTCTTTCTATTTTATGTTATAGGTACTGAGTATTTTCAGTTTGTCAATATTAGGGCTACGAAAAAATAGTTACTTCGTCATGTATTTGCTGTATAAATTGAGTTAGCCAACTCGTTTCTGATGCTTACCCTGTTTCATTTAATTATTTCGCAAAAGAACTAAAATTCCAAGTTTTGTGTTGAGACTACTAAATTTTCAAAGGGAAAGAAAGAAGTTTTATATTATAGAAACAAACAAATAGGACATATTATGGGCTGCATGAGATTTAGGTTTGGGTTCAGAAAAAACTATCCCATTAATTTAGGACTTATTTTTATAATAAGGTAGCTTGGTATCACTGAAAATATTTTAAAAATATATTTATTAGTATAACTGGGACTCTGGAAATTTTCAATATATATTTTTTGATCTTAAAGTCTACAAAACTTAAACATTCTACTCTAATCCGATACCAGCTTCCACCCAACCAAAAAACCCACAAGTACGTATAAACTAAAAAAGAAACATGAAAATCACGTTTAAGAGCAGAAAACCACATACCGCATTTATACACAAAGATATTAACGCCAAAATAACACGCTAAACAACAAAACAACAATAAAAATCTCTCATCAATCGCGTGCCAGCTAATGTACTCCTGATCGACTCGAGCGGGGAATATTAATCAGAGCCATGATTGATCGGTGCCGACAATGTGTGATGCGGGCAACTGCATTAATCAGCGGGCAGACATGCCGAAACATCGTTATACGCAGCGGTCATGCGTTGTGTCAACGTTTAGTGATTTATCAAAAGTGTTATTAAGGCTGTTTCATTTATTTTTTCGGTTCACATTTCGTTTTACATGGAACAACTTACATAAACACGTGCTCTTTCATCTCAAACCTAGAGTATAGGGTATACTCTGTGTCGTGGATTGTAAAAGTGGTGCAAGGACATGCAGTTAACCGGATGGTAAGTGGCCACTGGCACCCATGGACATGTATATATTTTTTTATCTAAACCTAGCGATAAGGCAGATGGGCTACCTGATTGGTAAGTATATTTAATAATTAATCTCAGGTGATCTGAAGTCCTTCAGTTACGTTGCGGACCCTGAGAACTGAGAGGGTGACTTGTTCGTGTAATCAGCGACCACACATATTCAACCGAAACGTAAATTGCTAAAAACCAATGCTTTGCGGTGGAAAATATTATGATGGTGGTACAGCATCGGTTAAATTGTATATAGGTTCAGGCAAAAGTGATTGCTCGATTTGTCCAGCATGATCCCCACCCCCAGCACCCCCGGTCTTGTGGATATTACGATATTACGATTACGATGAGACCAGGGTTACGATCGGTGCCGACAATGTGTAATGTGGGCAACTACATTAACTAGCGGGCAGACATGCCGAAAAGTCGTGTTAACATTTATGCATAAAAAACAGAGAGTGAATTTTATAGAACAGTGATAACCGACTGGATAAAATTGCATCAATCAAAAGCATACATGTCGTAACATCAGCAGTAGTAGTACGGCTTGTTACGTCGTTAACTACATCAGTTATGCGTTCTTTCAGCGTCTAGTGATTTATCAATAGTATGTACTAATCAATTGAGTTGATAGCTAGTTGATCCAGACATTGGTTTATGGAGATAAAATTGCATCAATCAGTAGACATGTTACAACATCATTATATGCAGTCATGTGGTATGTATTATCGGTATACGTATGTGGTCATGCAGTGTTTGAATATGTAGTTGTAACAGAAGTAGGATGGGAAGAGTGTGTTATTGAGCACTCATATCTGACTGGTCCAGTCTCACATACTGGAACATGGAGATAAAATTGCATCAAGCAGTAGGCAGACAAATCGGAATATCGTTATACGCAGCGGTCATGTGGTTTGTATTAACGGTATATGTATGTGGCCATGCATTGTTTGAACGTTTATTGAGTTAATAATGTGTTATTAAGCACTCATAGATCACTGATCCGGCCTCACATAGGAGATAAAATATGGAAATAAAATTGTATCAATTCATAGGTAGACATGTGGGAACATCATTATACGCAGCGGTTATGCGGTTTGTATTACCCGTACATATATGTGGTCGTGGGTTGTTTGATCGTTTAATAATTTAACAGCGTGTTTTTAAAACTTATAGCTGTCTGGTTCAGCTCACACATTAGGGATATGGACATAAAATTGCATCAATCAGTATGCAGACATGTCGGAGCATCATTAATCACAGCGTCATGTGGTTTGTTTCATCGTTATATATAGTGGCCATGCATTGTTTCAGCATTTAGTGATTTATCAACAATGTGTTATTAACCAGTAGTATCTGACTCATCCAGCCACTATGGAAATAAAATAACATTAATAACTAGGAATACATAACGAAATATCGTTTTATTCAGCAGTCATGTATTTCAGCGTTTAGTTATTTGCAACGATGTGATTATTAAGCATGGTGTTGTTAAGCAGTGATAGTAAACTGGTCCATACTGGAAGGTACAGGAATAAAATTGCATTAAAAAGTAGGCCAATACATCATTATAAGGCATCGTCCTATATTGATGTAAGAGTCTGTTATTAAGTATTTATTGATCCAGCATTTCACACTGGGAGTTAAAATTTCATCAATCAGTAGGCAGACATGTCAGAACATCGTTATATGCAGCGGTCATGCGGTTGGTTTCATCGGTTTATGCGTGTGGTCATACGTTGTTTCAACGTTTAATGAATTATCACGAGCGCATAATTAAGTACGATTAAACAAGTACATCTCTTACACTAGAAGCTTCACTATTTTTTTTATAATGTGAGTGTTATAAATAAGCTTTATTATAAATTCTTACCTTTAAAATATTTAAAGTCGTGCATACATCGAAATAAGTTGTTCGCAGATAAGGTACGCGACGAAACTCTAGAAAATATTTCAAGACAGACACACATGTTCAAGCGTACTCGGCGTTACGTGACAGCAATATCTTATCTGATCGGGACACCCTAATTACACCCAACTAATAAAGTTATTCCTTTCTAAGGGGTAGTATCGTCACAATAAATAAATTTAGTAGTTAAATATTATGTTAGTTAAATAAAAGGTCTTCTGTCCAGTTGACACTTGTTTCAAGCTGATGATTGATTGACGACTGATCTAGTAATTACACAGTCGAAATAGCTAGGTTTAGAGGCAATACGGTACCTCGAATAATGATGTTGCGCTCTATGTATTTGGATATTCATGTGGTTTAATTCAAAGGTTTCATGCGGATGAGTTCACAGAAATTTTACTTAAGACACATTAATATTTCAAGACAGACACACATGTTCAAGCGTACTCGGCGTTACGTGACAACAATATATTATGTGCTCCGCCACCCTAATTACACCCTACTAATAAAGTTATTCCTTTCAGAAGTATTACTCTTAAATAAAATAATCTTCTTTTCATTGTTCCCATGTTTTAAGATGATTGCCTGACGACTGATCTATCAATTACACTATCGAAATAGCTTGCGTTGTGGTATTGGTGTGCCACGAATGATGTGGATGGGTGTTTATTATATTTCTGGATATTCATTTTCTGAAGTGGTAAATAGGATATTAACGTTTGTTTGAAACTTCCTTATTTATAAAGAAATGCAGAAATTAGTATGTAGGTTGTAATTATACATTATAAACCACTTTAACTTTCTTGAAGATATAAATTCTAGGGAGTAAATAGGGAGTTTCATGTGGATGAGGTAACGGAAATTTTACATCAGACACACATAAATACTTTAAGATAGATACACATGTTCAAGCGTACTCGGCGTTACGTGACAGCAATATGTTATCTGATCGGAGCACCCTAATTACACCCAACTAATAAAGTTATTCCTATCAAAGGTAGAATTCTTCGAGTTTCACCGCGGTGACATTGTTCCAGATACTTCTGGTACAGTAGATGGTATTTTCTGGTGAAGAATGGTGAAGCTTTTAACTTAGAGGTAATAATGTAAGGCTTATGTAAATGTGAGGCGTATGTAATGTTATTTTTTGACTGGATAATATTTCTGTAAAAGCTTTGTTGATACGCCCAAAAACCAAGAATAATTTTAGGATGTCTTGAAGACAATTTGAATTTAGAAGACAAAGAAATGGAGGAAGAAGAAAACGAAGAAAACATTTGGTTGAATTGCGAAATAGTAGCAAAACCTCTAGCCAATATAAAAATACGTGTTAAAGTAATTCATAAATGTGAAACCACAAAAACTATTTTTAACTAATATTACAATTTATAACTCTAATCAAATTAATCCGCCACTTGGTATCTTTTATCTCATTCGTGTAAAATCAGAATAAGCAACAAAACCTAAATTATATGAAACAGAAAAGCCTAAAGTTCTTAAACATAGGAGGTATTTCAAAACGGATACACACGTTCACACGTCGTGTCGGAGTAGCTACGTGACACGAATATTTTGTCTGTACTCGTGTCATTTGGGAGTGGACTAATTCGACCGGGTTTGTATGTAAAGGGCTTTGTAAGTATATAACGACTTTTAGCCACTTGGTACTTACATTGGCCTTATACTTTATAATGGCCACATAATTTATTTTTTTCTATTTTGACAATTTAAGAGTAAGGTATCAAGAAAAATAAAATCTTAGCAGGTAAAATGGGATATCGACAGGTTATTTTAGTATCAATAATTTTAATTAATAGAAATTAAAGTCTGCTAGATTAACTCACAAAAAAGGATTTAAAAAAAGATTTTAATTTTTACAGCGTAAATTTAAAAAAGTATAAACTTTTTTAAATTTACGCTTACATACATATACATTTTATATGAAACTAAAGAACTATAACATGAAAAGTATTTCAAGACGGATACACACGTTCACACGTGACACGAATATCTTGTCTGTACTCGTGTCATTTGGGAGTGGAATAATTCGACCGGATTTGTATGTAAAGGGTTTTGTAAATTCCTAACGACTTTTACATTTACGAATGTACATTTTTGTGTTAAGCCAATAACCTCATCGTATCGTATAGCCAATATTTTAAATAGCTTCATACTTTACTTTTTCCGTATTGATAATTATAATTTAAAAGTACTTATCTTACCTTATCTTACCTAGGTAGATATAGAGTCACTATATCTAGGTATCTGCGTCTGAAGGAGGTGTCAAGAGTCTCCGAACTTGGCGTGTTTGTATGAGGAGAGTCTTGAAAGTGGAAGAAGCTATCCAAGTATGCCAGAACCGCGCTGTTTGGCACTCGATACTTTCTGCCTACCCCGTTAGGGATTTGGCGTGAAGATGTGTGTGTGTGTGTGTGTGTGTGTGTGTGTGTGTGTGTGTGATAGTGCTGATAGCCATTTTATCTTTAGCATGAACATTCACAATAATGAGCTGATTTTCCAAATAACTAACGCTTTATCAAAATGGTTTGTGGAATTGAAGTTCGATATATTGGAATGATTTTATTGGAAAATTAGGAATTATATCGCATACGTTGTCCATTTGAATTGTCGTTTGTTTTGAATGAAATTTAAACTCAAATTTTGATTGTGTTTGCATATCAAATGATTCTAATGCATATTGTTATTTGAATTATGAGAAATAAGATTGTTTTGTAATTAGTTTTATAGTATTTTGTAATGGACTTTTTGTGATTAAATATATTGTCAAGGCATTAATATTCTCTTACTTTTACCATATAAATGAGACACTTTAGAAAGTTAGGTAATTATTTGTTGTTATATGAGCTACACAAAAAATACATATAGTCCAAAAAAAAACAACTGTCTACTTGTAACGATTTAACAATATACGGGCTATATCTCTCATGCCCGGTTACAATAAGCTATCTATCCCTTACAAGAAGTTAAAATAGGTACCATTTGTATGTATCTGTCATTTTTTCTGTTAATAATAACGACTGATAAGACTAGCCTAATAATAAAATTGATATGTGTGGTAATAGTTCCTAACTTTGGCACTGTTAGATTATAGAACTGTAGCAATATACACCATGTATAGCATTTGCTAGGTGGTATAACTTGAAGAGCCATGGTTGCCGGCTCCACTTATGAACGAGACGAACATTTTAGTCCTCAGGGGTAGCAAAGCATCTGTGGTCAATCTAAGGTACCTATTATTTCATCGTATTTAGGAATTATTACTATTGTCCATGGGCAGGCTTATCATCAGATTGACAGCATGTTTGTTTGCTGCCCTTATACGATAAAAATACATAATCTCAAAAAACATCACCCTTGTTATGTAACCTACATACAAGAAAGAGCCAGTTAGTTAGTTAGTATCGTCTTAGTAGTTTTAGGCAGTGAGGATGTAGTTCCAACATCGAACGCATTCGCACTTAGGTTAGTTAGATTATAGGCTTTAGAATATAGTAAAAGACTGTTCCCTATTCTAATATCGATAGGGCTCAGTCTAGACTAGAAAGAATTAAGATTTTAATGTAATTTTAAATATTAAATAAAATAGTTTAAATCAATCTGGTTTTTTTGGAGCCTCCGAGCGCAGCAAATGTAATTCCCTCTATAGTAGTCCAATAAAAATCAGGCAACTTAAGCGACACTAACTGTAAAGATCTACAAACAATGAAACGGTGTACGTTGTAATGACATCATTTGCAGATACATCTAAAATTCAAATTAGATTACGTACAGTAAATTTCAGAACGAAAATGCCGCCGAAACACGAAGAGAATATAAAATACACAAATACAGATAATGAAAATGTGGTAGCCAGTAACGATGTTTTGGTTGCGAATTTGAATGTAAAATTGAATTGAACAAAATTATAGCTTAAAATATACTGTTTAATTTGGTGTCCATGTCATTTATTTATTTAAAAATAAAGAGCCAAATGTATACGAGACTTGGAAAATATTAATCAATACACTTTTAAAAACAGTGAAGAAAATTTAATAAGTTAAAAATATTCCATGGGATTCTCACATAAGCGATTACTCAATACGGTGCAACATTCATCACCTGCGTTTTAAAAATAAAAAAAATGTTTGTTTTTATATTATTTTTAATAATACACACTGTTAAAGTTATTTTAGAAATATTACCAAGCCACAAACATGTAGTCAACAAAGCCGTTGTAAAAGAGTTTTGTTTCCATTATTTGGGTAGGGAACACTAATAATACAGGTGCATATTTTATGTACATACTTGCAATCTTGCATACACAAAAAACATCACCCGCTATAACAGTCCAGTAAAAATCAAGCAATCGAATCGACATTAACTGTAATGGTTACAAACAATGAAACGGTGTACGTTGTAATGACATAATTTGCAAATACATCTAAAATTCAAATTAGATTAGGTACAGTAAATTTCAGTCGAAAATGCCGCTGAAACACAAACAGAATATAAAATACACAAATACAGATAATGAAAATGTGGTAGCCAGTAACGATGTTTTGGTTGCGCATTTGAATGTGAAACGGAATTGAATCAAATTGTAGCTTAAAATACGCTGTTTAACTTAATGTACGTATCATTTACCAAATTAAAAATAAAAGCCAATTGCGCGTAGAACTCGAAACTCAAAAAATATATTCTATAAAAACTTCTATACAGAAATATAATCACGTAATAGACGTGTGGTAAGCAAAGCCGTAGTAATAGAGTTTCGTTGGCAATGTTTGGCTACAGAACACTAAAATGTATATCTAAACACATAAATACAAACTTGCATACACTCAAAAAACATCACCCTGTGTAGCTGGCCAGTAAAAATCAGGCAACTGAAACGACACTAACTGGAAAGATTACAAACAATGAGTACAGTGAAATAGTATACGTTGTAATGACATCATTTGCACATCTAATATTCAAATTAGATTACGTTCGTTGAATTTCAGAACGAAAATGCCGCCAAAACACGGACAGAATGTAAAATACACAAATAAAGATAATGAAAATGTGGTATCCCAGTAACGATGCTTTGGTTACTCATTTGAATATGGAATTGAATTGAATTAAATTATTGATCAAAAAAAGAAACGCTGTATTTATCTCGTAATGTTATACAGTTAAAAAATATATATACCTAATTGGCGGGTTTTTACCACCGAGCACTTTTTTTCACTATTGTTGTTAGTTTATGTGTCGTTTCTTAGACAGATGATGGTATACTTGTACAAAGTCGTAATGAGGTCGTTGAAATGTTAACCATTTTTGACTCTGTAGGTTTCTAGTTTTTTTATCGTGTGAAAGTAGCAAACGAGCATGCTACAGCTACAATCAGAGATTACTGTGCGTTGATACGTCAGTCAGTTATTCAGGACAAAACATTTTATATGTATTAGATAAAGATAAATAGATCGGTGTAAATTATTAACATGGACTTATTTGTTTACTAGTCGTGCCTGCGGCTTCGCCCGCTACCCCTCCTTTTAGGGGTTGAAATTTAATAGCTTAAAACTTGGCCGGGGGTCTTCTCAACAGATTCGTCAAGTTAGCATCAAAATCCGTTAAGTCATTTTTACGTGATGCGCGGTCAAATAAACAGACAAAAATTCTAAAAACTATTGAAATGTGTCCTATTATCGATTCTAAGTAACCCCAACCAATTTTTTTTCGAATATCTACCATGTACAGACTTTTAACCCTCTTTAGCTTTATTATATGTATAGATACCTTCTAACCCGATAGTTACGCTAGAAAAACATAAACAACACAATGTTTCTATTCTAAAGGCTTCGTAATTTTAATAGATATGAAATTTATCCAATAAACTAATCATTTTTGATTTTATTAGTTAATCATAGTCTGGCCTGAAATTTTTCAGTCAAATAACTCGCGATTTTTTTTACATATTAACTCTATTGTTTATTATGGTAAGTTTGTTCGTTTGTTTGAACGCACTAATCTCAAGAATTACTGGTTCGAATTGAAAAAATATTTTTGTGTTGAATATTTCATTTATTGAGGAAGAGTTTAGACTATGTAACGTCACGCTACGACCAATAGGACCGGATTATTAACGAAAAATGTTGCAAAAACGGGGAAAATTTGACCTACTCACTCTTATATGACGCAAACAAAATTGCTTGGGTCAGCTACTTTCATATTAAATCATTCTCAATATTAAGCACACGGATGGAGGTTCCTTGTACATAAATACATACTTCGTATATGCCGTTAACAATGGAATAGTCAAGACCATTCCGCATACGTAATACTGAATTTGAACAAGTAGGTAGCCAGATGGTAGGCGCCTGTGGATTATGAAAACAATGAAACGGAAAGGGAGAAAATTTTAGAAGAAAAATATTCACACATTTCGTTTATGGCATTCGTATAACCGTTACTATGCCATTATATTTCAGTATTATGTTATTTTCATAGGATATGCGATGTTTAGTGATTTTAGAGAAGATGAAAATTGTGAAAAGAGGTTAAAGAACAAGAAACAATAATTATTGTTATAAACAAAACTCTATACACTAATGACACTTTACTTTAATTTACTAAGGCTTAATGTAATTTGAGAATCAATAAAACGCAAGTTTTAACTTTAAAAGTTAAAATTATCAACATTTAAAATTTAAAAAAATGACTACGAACTTAAAATACAAGTAAAGTAATATAAAACTGAATCAAAATTGTTGTAGGTCCAACAAAATATTTAAATGAAGTGAAACCAAAAAATGTTATAGTCATTATCACGTTTCAGATCTATCCCACAGGAACTATATTTATTCAGGATAAAAGTACTTCCCCATTCTCCAATAATAAGCTATTTCGATGCAAAGAATCACGTCCATTCGTAATTCCACCATGACGTGAAACAGAGACATACCAACTAACACACTTACGAATTTAAAATGTTAGTAGAGATTTTTATGCAGTATCAATATATTCATACAAAATGTATTTCCCAGTTTTATCCTTTTAGGGGATGAAAGGCCAAAAATTATCTCCTTAATAGTCACTGGCATCTCGCAATGGCATCATACAAGAAACTTTCATGTTCAATAACCAACGGTTTTGGCTGTGCGTTTAAAGATTAATCTTCAGCCAGTAAGCCAGTCAGTACTGTATATGTTATGTACAAGTAAAATTTACTAACTACGTCTGAACTGCCATCCCAATTTTATCTCACAAGTATATGTTTTGAAAAAAGCGACACACTTCTCGCATAGTTAAAGCATACCACACGGCGCCACTTTGAGCCCGGTATTATTCTTATTACGCACAATCTCTGCGCGCATAATCTCCAAAACGAGCCACCAACTCTGTATACAGCACACGTATCAGAATATCACCTCGTTCCCCGGGACCTGAAAGCCCTTTCACATCAAAGAGTTACCCGGGCACGTCACTATTCTTAGCGGAATTATTCCAGTTTGACGCTTCGCCAATCTCTTGCCCCTTTACGTGTCCTTCGGAAATAATTTATGACGCCTGCGTATACGTATATGAAATATTTCGCGGGCTTTCCTTTAGGCAAATGGGCGTCAAGTCAATGACGCGTAGCGAGAACATAAAATACGTTGCCATTTACCTATTTCCCTGTAGCGACACGATTTCTTTCGTCAATAAATCCCAATACTGAACATTCGTGAAATAAATGTCAGCGTTCAATATTAAATGTAATACATGTATTTATTGAAACTTTTTGTGTTACGTGACGTTCAATTGCATTCACGGATGTCTACAACATTCCAAATGATATCGGCTATAGTTTACAATTGATAGATTGCAACCAATCAGATATTTTAACATTTCATCACAAAGTTTTAATCTTAATCTAAATTCTTTTATCTCGTTAAAAGTGTAAAAATATGCTTACTTCACGACTTCTGCCATTTAATGACGATTTTCTTATAGATTAGCTAACCTGCGCAAGGTCCTTTGCGCCATATCAGAGAGTGGGTCAAATTTTTTCCCGTTTTTGCAACATTTTTCGTTGATACTCCGCTCATATTGGTCTTGGCATGGTGATATATAGCTTATAGCTTTCCTCGATAAATGTGCTTTCTAACACTGAAATAATTTTACAAATCGGACCGGTAGTTCTTAAGATAATCGCTTTCAAGCAAACAAACTCTTCAGCTTATTATAGATATATTTATTACATCTTTTGTTTAGAACCTAAACATTTTGACTAAGGATAGCGAACATTTAAACCGTGCGAAACATTTACGAGACCATTCCGCTTGGGCCAACGATGACGCAAATGGCATGGCTGCTTTGGTAAGAAAATTTGTATGCCAACTTGAAAGGGAAGATCTGATAACATTGTGGGATACACGAATAATATATTAATAAGGAAAG
>DWNR01003868.1:0-11391 GCA_018250455.1 Polygonus leo | reverse complement strand
ATAAATTGCTTCACGGAGGATTATGAGGGTGGCGGTGGTACCTCCCCGGTCGAACTACATGAGTTCTACCACCTGGAGATCTCTAATATTACATAGATGGAGGATTACAAAGATTTTGCTTCACGCATTATGATAGTACAAATGAGTATGTAACGAACGCCACTCATGGGTAATTCGCGATAGCCACAAAATACTATCGTATTGATAGCATGTATTACATTTCAGATATTTTATACCGATAGACTGTATATGGTTGCCTCGGTGGTCACAACAAGCCATAACTGGCTTCTACACACGTGTTTCGACTTCCGATCACAAAGCCACCAACATAAAACTCAGTTGAAACCAAAAGGACTTAGATCATAGTCTACCGCGCTTGCCAATTTATTTATTTATTTAAGGTCTTAATTGTTAGTCTATATTTCTAGACATGCCTTAAAGATTTTTCCTGACCATCTATTATGTATGCAGTATGAGGAGAGTTATGAAAGTGGAAGAAGTATGCCAGAACCGTGCCGTTTGGCACTCGATACTCTCTGCCTATCCCATTAGGGATTTGGTGTGAAGATGTGTGTGTATTATGCATACAGACTTCCACTATATTTTTCTTAAACAAAAAAGTGATATATATTTTTTAAATGAACTTAAGACCTGTTTGTAAGAGGTAAGACTATATCCTATCCATATTTTTATGCTGGGTGCCTAGTGCGCTTCATCACTAAGGACAAAATGAAGGCACGAGGATATTGTACGCTATTATTTTAAAACCGCAGATCACCCCGGGGATGTTATGAGAATCACCGCAATGCGGGCGCTCTAATGCTTGTATGATACTGCAGTACCTCAGTGGACGCCCGTAAAATTATATTTGAAGTCATACTACTAGTATTAAAGCTGGGGATTAAATATTTATAATGCGCTGTAAAATTCTTTTACAAGTACGTGAATTTAATATAGTTTTTGACGACGTCTGCGTGGGCCCTAGGGACTAAGGATCTAGGGGTAACTCAAGATTGAGATCGAACTTAAGTACAGCTTTCAGTACATTATCTAGTACTTTAACCGTACTCAAGATTGATCTCAATCTTTACTTTAAATTCCTTAAAGTCGGCACTTATTGTGTGAACGGCTGGTGGCCATTGAAGTCGTCATAACAGATGCCATGTATTGTTATAAATTGTCTTCATGACATGCAATTTACTAGCGGTCGTTGCCTTCAAAGGATTTATAACTAAACCATGTGTTAGCCTTAAAGACTAAATTAGAATACTTAATGTGCCATCCATACACATTTATAATTAAACTATGTATTGTTAGCGTTTAAGATTAAATTAAAGCCCTGATTATGATTCTAGTATCACATTTAGTTTTAAATGTCAGTTCACTATTTAAATCAAACACAATAACGGTAAAACTGTGTATGATATGGTAGAATTAGTTGTAATGATCATTTCTGTATGAACATGAAGGATTCTACTTTCATTGTTATATTATTGGGTAGTGACATTCATACCGAGGATGCGGGGTTGGAATTCAAGTAAAGGAAAATCTTAGGGAAAACTGCCTGAGAGATTTACAAGACAACATCTAAAATTTATGATCTACTATGTGTGACATACGTAGTGTATTACACGTTAAATATTTTTTATTTAAAGGGGAGACAGATGTCTCACAATTATAAGTTGCTGGCGGCGATAATAACGATATTGTATCGTAATATACAAGGAACGGAGGTTGTCTAGTTATACGGTTAAGCAACTAAGTACTGTGACATATGGGTGATCAATTATACATGCAAACTTGGTTACAGGATCTCCATATTTCGTGCATGGAACTTGCAAGACACCTGCGCAATTACAGTAACTGACGTATTCGACAAATTCAGCAAACAATTTGAGAAGTTTGTTAGAAGCTAATGTTTTTGTATTTGAATAAATGAATGAATACATTTTGTTGTTAACACAGAAATAATTGCATTAACATAATACGTACGTGGAGTACGGAATTCAAGGGAGTCGAGAGTTGTAGGGTAAGGGAGTTTTCTTCAGTGAGTTGCCATACACATAAATGTTAAGGCATGTCTCTTTGATTATAAACTTCAAAGAAAGAGGTGCAAAATTCGATTGTATTTTTAGATACAAAGTTTATTTGCAAATTACTTTTTTAAATACTCGCATTTTGTCAGTACTACCCTGACCTAATTGGCTTAATGAGGCCACATGTTCATATCTGTAGAGTTTTATTTAATCCAGTGATCTAAGAACGTAAATTAATATTGAACTACACACATATTATAACTGTAAAGAAAATTGCTTTTTAATACATACTAAAGCTTAGGAAGAAAATTTTCTACATCGAAGCTAGGCTAATTACCTCTACGATGTTATTAGCTGAAGGCGCACACCAACTAATTCTCCACTTATATCGCTAACAAAGTCATTTCCTCGTCCACAATGTGTCACAATCAGGACTATGAGTGTCCCGGAGGAGCTGAGTCGACGTTGCGAATCAATTAGGCGAGGATTACACGAGCTCCAGGGCTGGCGGCTGTTTGTAGTATACATAAAAGAATTTCAACGTTGACTTTGAGGATGAGGGAAGAATTTTCTGTGTCTCCATTTTTGTGGCTTTTGTGTGAAAAACAGTCCACTTTAGTAGGTCGTATTTTCACTAGCCCAGTGTACCAAATGCTACAAAAATAAAACGAAACGACCATGTTCTTGAAAAATATGTCAATTTTAGCTTATCGATCCTACAAACTAGGAAGATACCGCTTACTAGTCGTATACGGCAATAATAGGTCTGAAAGGCCTGGGACTTCAAGAATGGGAATTTCAAAAATTATGTGCAAATCCACTTTTAAATTGATCTTCAATTTTTTGGTACTTTAATCAGACTTGACTTAACTTCATGCCTCAATTTATCTGATGGTTATTCTGCTATGGTCTAGAATATGTGCTTACCTTATATCACATCTCGCTCTTATCATTTTCCATTTTTAAGTTTAAATTTATCTATTTAAAAAAAAAAAAAACAAGGTATTCAAAGTGTCGCTATCACCATACACAAAATTTATTGACAATACTGACGTGATATTAGTGTTTTTAAATGCAACCAGAAAATGTGCTAAGCGAAAACATAATAATTTCTTAGCTAACCAGATTTTGAGATTTCAGCCCTAACTTCCCTTATCTTCTGCCATGATGACGCCTCCGGCTCTTCTCATTAAAACTTTGGGTCACCGGCGACCTTTATAATGACCTTCTTAATGGATTCGACCAACTTTTAAACAGGTTTCTACACAATTCAAACCTTGTTCTTGTGTTACATTTGCGACATTAGAATTCTGGGGATGCTCAATTTGCTACGTCATACTTAGGTTACATTTGAAAATTTGGTCTTATGCCCAGTATACATGTGTTATAAAAGCTTAATGACTTATTGATATCTTTTTATTGTATTGTCTTATAATTAACTAAAGATTTTGGAAATAGATATCTACATCTATCTGTGTTGATCTTTAATAAATGTTACATTTGTCAATGTTTAAACATTATAATTACAATCAACTTTGATATGACTTCAAATTTGTAATCCAGTTGTTGTTGTTTCTTGGTGAAGTCCTTTGTGTACAATAATTCCATTTTTCCTTCTCAAGCAGTTGGTGTTATTTCTTAACACAATTCTTTTTAAATAGTTTTCTTGCAGCAGCGCCACGTCGCATGGATTATGCCGTTATCCTTTGCTTGTGACAAAACTTTTTAAATTTATTCCTACCTTTTGTTCACTTCATTTTGTTTAATGCGAAGTCGGACAATTAAGATTACACTGCCGTGAAAATTGTCCTGTGCACGTCACACGGGCCATTTCTTTAATTTACATCCTCATTTCTTTTTTATTGTATTAAGGTAGCAATTGAGCATACGTTCCACCTGATGGTAAGTGGTCGCTGCCCATAAACATTAGTAATCATTCCCAAGCATGATGAATCTTACCTAAGATTGACCACATATAGTTGCTACCCCTAAGGCTTATTCCTCATGTTAAGTATATCCAAGAAATAGAAGAACCTTCTTGGAGGATTATGAGGGTGGCGGTGGCATTTCCCCGTTCGAACTACACGAGTTCTACCCCTCAGTATATTTATGAATGTACCAATGCTATGGCATTTCTAGAAATTTATTTATTAGGGTCATAAAGTGTTGTGCAAATAAATGGGACTTGCAAGGCCGTCCTTCGACGTGTATTCCTGGCTCATGGCCAGTCCATTTGGCCTCCGCTCTTAAAATAATCCAGGCATTTTCTACCTGCAAATAAAACGGGAGGTCATATGTCACCTGAACTTTCGGTCTCAACCCGTCACCGCGCTAACGAATAACTTTGAAACTTAAAACCCGACATACATGTGATTTTCTAAAACGTGTGATTTATTTTTTATGGCAACGGTTTATCGGTTTATATTTTTCAATTACCACTGATTACCATTAATACCATTCATTTTGAATAGTTTATAAAAAAGTTTTTCAAAAGTGTGCAACAAAACATTGAATAAAATCAAAATCCCCATTATTAAAAGTACTATATCACTCCTCTGTCAAAATTAATTCCTACTGTCATGAGAAATCTCCATTATTGATTACGCTCAATGATTTTTCCGCATACAAGGCAAACAATTCCCATATGCCACTGAAAAATTCGAGCTGCAATCAATCTATAGTAAAATGTTTTTAGATTTAGGTTTAGCTTTAGTTCTAGGTCGCGTCATAGCAGTGAATTAGTTGGAATCGCGCCAAACGAGATTTTGAAATCTTACGCTGTAGCAGGAAGTTAAGCATTTTGCATTTTTTTAAGTCTAGAAGTAGCAGATGCCTGAAATCTGCAATGTCAAATCTCTTGAATTGAAATATCTTATTTCTTCTTTACTCTAATATTTATGAGGGAACTAATATACCATGTGAAAGTTACAAATAAATCTATCTATTGCATCAAAAATCTGATTCGTTTTACGAACTTGTTTTAAAATACAACTATTTTCTATTCATTTTGTAAACAAACTATAATATAAATAAATAGGCGTAGAATCAAACTTCCAAGGAATATTTTTCACCATATTAAAATTTAATTAGGAATATTCCGCTTATAACAAAGGAAAGATAAGAACAAGAGACAGTAGAATAATTTGGGAATAAAGAAATAATTGGAAACAGTATATAGCCAGCTTTGGTAACAAATTACAAAAAGTTTAAGTGGGTCGTAAGCCCCATATAATTACGTTAGCAAGCCCAGTGTTTATTATTGTGGTATTTATCATTTATTTAATTAGTGATCTTGTTATCTTTAAAGCGGATTGTGGTCTTTACTTGAAACAGAATTCGGATGTTTCCATTAGTTTCAAGTAACGTATTAGCTGTTTTTTTGTTGATATTTTATTCTTGAACGTTCTGGATCTCCTCAGGTCGACATAAAAGAGGTTGGTCTTTTCGGAACTATACCATTACTAGCTCCTAGCGTAACTCCAAATTAGTCCAAGATGAAATTTTAAATAGTGGTTATTTTAAATTTGAGATAAGATGCAAATTAAAATAGTGGATATTTTGATTTTCTAGAACTAGGATTTAAAAAAAATGTTTAATTATCTCTGATTGTGTCCAGTGTTCTATGGTTTATGAATCAATTCCACCAAAGAATTGGATCCACAAATATTATATCTATATATTGACACAAAGAAAACAAACGACCCTTTGCACATAAATATAAAAAGATAAAACCATGTGAATGAGAACTAAAAATATCATTCATTCCTTTTATCCGAATGGGGCCACCCATTTATCACTTCTTTGTGCAATGCCGCTTATCGATTTGTTACCTTTGCCAATCTGTTATGTCACTACCACCTACGTTTTAGCAAATAACAAAATGTCATTTAGAAATTAAAAGCTATGTATACTTTACAAGAGCTAATCTCTTCTATAACTTCTAAAACTGAGAAATACTTTTTGGATGTTTTTTTTTATTTGTCACTTGTCAATTTCTCGCTAGAATTTTCTTAGAAACCAGTAAACCCAATTACAATTATATTTTGCAAGCAACTTTGAATGTTAGAACAAAATCTAGACCGCTTAAGTCTATTCCTATCCAAAATTAAAGTAATGATGGTCAGTATTAATTTGAGTAGTGTTCTGGAAATTGGTACTATTTAAATATCGTCGCCTGCTATATATATTATTACAATAGCATATCGCAGAAATGGTGTAATGGACGATATATTTAAAGAGATTTAAAAGGAGAAAGACGAACGCACCGCGTGTGTACGCTCATACTTCAATAAAACATTGTACTATTTGAATCTTTATCCAGAGGCCTATATTTCGTATGATCACGACAACGTAATAAGACTTTATGCGACACTAACGTCTCGTAAAGGCGGGGTGTATTAACGTATCTGGCTGCCCGCTCCGCCCTATTTCCTCCCAAATTCCCGGGAAGTTTTTATTCAGCAAATTCACTTACGCTCACACATCGAGGCGAGGCCCTAAGCTCTCATTAAGGCGGCAGTTTGCGTCGGCTTATCTCGAGTGCCTCGGCCCTGGCATACTGACTCGTTTTCTATAACATTTACGTAGTTGGATTCTAGCGTAAAAGTTTCAAGGTGCCGCCTCTAATCGTAATTACGCTTTGACTTAAAATCGCTGATTAAAACAGGTCAGACGCTCTAAAGAGACATCGAAATTAAAAGCGTTAGCTCAAAGAAACTTTCAGAACAGAATCCTAAAAAAGAAAAAGACATGGTAAAGAGTAATTGCAATGATACAGTAGTGGTCAAAAATCGAAATGTATTCCATTATCAAATCAACATTTTAATTGCTAAAATAATTAAGATGTAAGTGCATATCGTTAAAGTGCAGTATTTTTGATAAATAATAATCATACATTCTGATCATGCACACATCATAATTGAACATCTTATTTGGTTACAAATTTCGTATTTATATATGTTGTATAGTTTTGCATCTTATATAGAAATAAGATTCTTGATTCCAACCTGATTCCAATTAAGTAAAGTAACATTTTCCTTACCACAAAAATCACAATATTTCAATAATTATGCTATCAAAGCGGTGCTCGGTTCTCTCATTAAATATTTATCAAGTGAAAAGGCCAACTTGATTAAGATTATGTTCATTAAGGACAGACCAGGAAGTGGTTACAAGTTGAGAGGTTAAGAGATAAGCGAAAGCGATCTTGAAATTTCTTTTCAAATATAGTTTCTTTGTAGTTACGTTGTTACGCCATAGTCAAGCAGTGATAACTTAGTTAAATTAGGTGGTTAAGACTCTCCGATCAAAGATTATTCAGTTGTAAAAAAGTAAACTACTTACTTATTACTATAAACATGCTCCTTGAAATGTCCCCTCCCATTCATATGCATCCCGCATTGAAAACCCACTTATTGTAAATTTCGGTAGATTTACTTAAAAATCGTATCGTGATCGTAGAAATAACGCTACAAAGAATATTTAAAGAAAGATAGAATTTCAATTTATTCCTTGTTACAAAATAATTAAATTAAATTGCAATAAAAGTAAAAATGTGATCCTTGAAATGTGATACCATTTGAATTTTAATTAAAGGTCGTGAAAAGGTATTGTTCGCTATAAATTACTTTTACCCAAAACAAAATATTTTTCAGATACTAACGTTTAAATTTTCTCCAAAATTTGAAGAGTTTAATTGAACTAACGAAAACTCTCTTGCTAATTTGTTAAAAGAGCTAATTATGAAAATATGACGGCTGCTTTCAGGATATTGTGAAGTTAGGATAAAGTCTGGGCTTGTGCCAGAAACGCGTTAATTAAGAAACCATTAGAGCACCATGAAATGACAACGCTCGGCAATTTTCGTAATAGTATAGAGGTAGTAAACGGAACTAGTATTACGGTCCACTTTATAGGAAGTGGTCACTGCCGTCCAAAGACGTTTATAGTCAACCAAATACGATTAAGTCCTAACTGGCCATTGCTTCTAAGAACTAAGATTGTCGTGTTTACGTGTAGTGTAAAATGAGCGGGAGCCGGTAAATACATCGTCTAACGAAACAGAAAATGTTTTCAAGAGGAAGATACCCTGTCAGGCGAATTATATTAGTTCGACCACCCGTTCTTGTATGTATGTATATATCCACCAAATCGTGTATATGTTGTCAAACTTATTCAGACTATAATTATTTCCTGTTAATGGTTGATGTTCGAATTCACTTATGACTAGCTCTTTATAAAATTAGCATAATATAAAGGAAAATTGTGACTTGATTCGTTGTGCGTATGAATTTATTCCGCCCGCTCCCGCTCATGTCGTCATTCCGTCTTATCTGGAGGATGCTCTACTCCTGTCGACTTTATCTTTGACGCGAAGTACTTTGCTACTTTTGAAATTCACGAGCACCCTGACTTCCTTAACATAATCAACCCGTGAAGTACAGTACTGAATATTTAAGTTGTAGTCGCCGGGTTAATTTAGTTACACGTTTCGGCTTAAAATGTTAGTTAGTAAAGCGTGTTTAGTTGGAATTAACGTCACTAAATGTAGTTTCGAAAATAGTGGAGTGATTGTAGAACACAACTTTGGTAGTGAATATTTTTTCCGGCTGAAGGTAGATTTACTAATTATCTACTTAAAGGGCTAAACATTATCATATATAATCAACTAATAATGTTACATCGAATAAGCGTAAGTGTAAAGTGGCGGAATCCAAGATTGTCTAAAGAGTTTTTCTAAAAACAAGTGATAGCTCACAAACACACACACACACACATATCTTCACGCCAAATCCCTATCTTTCTTCTTCTATCAATCAGACGTGGATTTAAACTCCTAACAACTAAATTGGTAGATTTTCCGTTACTGTTGAGGAAATCTTGTGTAACTTCGATTTTTGTACTAGTTTCCTTTAAGCCTACGTTTCTTATTTACGTCACATCACTGCACTACACTGAGCGGGATTGTTGTGTAAATTCACTCTATTATATTTTAGCGTTGGGGCGGACGAGCCTGAATCGAATTAGTCACACTTTACTGGTTCTGTTCAGAGAATATTTTTGTAGTGATTTAATGTGAATGACGTCAATGCGCTTCAGTTAATATTCAGTAAATATTAGTTGTTATTTATAGACTAAAGGTTTTCGAAACGATGAATAAAGTAAAATTTTAACAGAATTTCGATATACTGCTTTGGCACTATTGATACATTGGTTGGTTATTTTCTTTCGCGTTATTTATACAATTTTTTTCGCTGAGTTTATTATCTGCGTATTATTTTAAAACATTTTTATAGAGTAGCAACCCAATTATACTAAATTTATTTTATAAATTGATTTTCCGAGTGCTAAACGGCTTGGATAAGCAAAACAGAACCATTTTATTTGAAACATTCATAAATGAAAATAAATTAATTATAACCACAAAATAAAATAATTATTTCACGATGATAGCGAATAAAAATGTTCTGTCACATTTTAGCACTTGTTGCTGAAACGATGCAGAAATTAAAATTAAAATCCACTTGCAAACTATATTCCATTACTGGTTAATCCTATTCTACTTTTTGGTTTAAATGTTTTTCACGATTTCTTCGTTTAAGGTGTTAAGCAATTTGTATTCGATAATGAAATGTTGAGTTAAGTGCTGTTGCAATCTTCCATTGTTATTTTAATGTATTGAACTGCTGAGTGACGATGTTTGTTTGTAGTAATCTCCAAAAGTAACTAGTACAGATTTTAATGATATTGTGCGATTATTTTTAAGTTTCGCCCAATATAAGACATTGGATACAGACTTTTGGACTCAACAGGTGGCGCTGTTATCAAGTTTTTCTAGTCATCATGTCACTTTTTCCATTTATCTTTTCAAATCCTAACATATAGTAATTCCTACATGTTCTCTCTGAATAGAAAATATCTAACTTCATTTAAAATGATGCAGTGGAGATGACAGTTTGAAACGACAAAATCAACCAATCTATTAGGCAATAATTCAGTTTACGCTAAAAGCTTTGAATAGAATTTAATTTAGCGACCGCTCCATTGAAACAGCTGAAATGTTCCAACTAAACGGACTTCCGTTTTTTAGCGCTGAAAAATGTGGACAGATATTTTTCTGCCCTATTTATTTCAGTGCTGAGTAGCTTTTATTGTGCCTTTGTGAATTGTGCAGTTCACTAGAGTAGCATTGTTGGTCTGTTGATTTACTGACGTCATCTTTTTACTTTGTCGGGAAACGTATTATACCAAAAGTGTGGCCACAATGGCGCTGCGAAATGCATAAAATGGGCGCTTTGATCAAAAGCAAAGAAAACTAAAGGAAAAGTTCTGAATGAATTCAGTTAACATATTTTGTGTATGTTTGTAAAAAGCTGTAATAATATAGTGCTTTAGATTCTGATTACTCACGCAGCAGGCTAGGTTCGAAGCCCAGGCAAGCACCAATCAGTGCGTTTTACTATCTCTGGCTCTCCGGTAAATGAAACCTTCACGCGTATGAGATTGACAAAAAAGAAACTTACCATACGTGGCCTAAACCCTTCCCATTATGAGACTCGTGAGTAATGTAAGAACATTATATTGTATTTATTTTATACTTTGTTTTTACTTACAATCAAAAATCTTGTTGGGAATTGAAAAGAAAAATAAAATTAATAATTTACATCAAGTTTGGACAATTAAAATTTACGTTCATTTTAATGGAAATTTCAACAGATTGTATCAAGTCTAGGTATAATATTTTACGAGTGTTGTCTAGACCGAGACACTAAACATTATTGCTTTGACATCGTTGAACTTGCATAATGGATACCATGATCGTAGACAAGTTTTATAGTTATTATTCAGACTTGTAGCGATTTATTTTATGTCTCTACTCATTTCTGCATATGACTTTGTAATCATTGACTCGGCATATTATTAGTTTAGGCTATTAATAGCCTAATAGTTAAAATTAAAGATTCATAAAAGTCAAATGCTTATTTTAAACTAAAGTTTTTAATTTGCCAACGTTATATACGTTTACGTTACTAACGGGTGACCAAATCCTGCTAAATCCTGCCAATTTTCTAAAATGTCTAAAATAAAGGCCAAAAATTTAAGTCCTCCTTAACAGAGAAGACGATTTTCTTTAAGCAAATCCGCAGGTGATTTTTACAGTATACTGTTTAACCAAGTCCAGTAAAATTAACTGAGTTTAATCTTAGGTTGTTTAATTTAGTATTTTATACAATACTAGATAACCCCGCAAACGTTGTTCTGCGATAAAAAAAAAATATATAGAATAAAAACTTTTTAACTAAAAATAGAACCGACTTCAAGATGAACTAAAAAGTGAAAAATAATTAATAATTTT
>DWNR01003867.1:0-11392 GCA_018250455.1 Polygonus leo | reverse complement strand
TTCCTAGATTTATGCCTTAAAAGTTGGATAGGAACAGCATGTAAGATGCGGGTAACAAATCGATTTGCTAGCAAATCTACAATCTACACACATAAGGGTGAAGGGTGATTTATACGCACTCGCGAAACCTAGCCGATATCTTCGCAACCGGCACAAGATTGCGTAACAAACTGGCCATATGTCTCATTCTGTACACGACCCTTTGTGCCTGATCCCCGCGAAGCAGATAAACAAGATAAACTTAACACCTAAAGCTTAAACACCTAAAGGCTCCGAACGGAACGGTTTTAGCGCGTTTGCGCTGCCTTAATGGGTTTTATCTCCTTCCTTTAGAGGTACGCTTTAAGAAGACCGTGGCTTCCACTAGAAACGGTTTCAGCATTCCCGCAAATGCCACTTCATAGGCCAGATAAGACGTATTTGCGGCAAACAGCACAATGCACTACAAAACATGGTTTAATTTCACTAAGAAGCAACATAACGATAATTGCCACACATTAAGCAGGATGTAATGGCTAACTGCTCCTTTATTTCAACGAATTGCCCCAGTTTCACATTTCTGACAAGGAAGATATAGTTTCATTCTTAGCTTAAATTATGGTTATACATTGAATAATATTGCATAAAGAACAATTATCTGTGCTGTAAATACTAACAAGCAATCCCAAAAAGCGAAATTAATAATTAAAAAAATATGAATGTATCCTTGGACCTATTGCCTACAGAATGGCATAGCGTTAGCAGCCATCGTGGTACTTTTAAAGTAAACGTCTCTTAATATTGAATTTGTAAGTTATTTCGTATTCTCGTCAGTCGACTTCAACCGAATCCAGCACGAGCAATTGAAATTTGCATGACGATAAAGAGGGGTGTTTTGTTCATCCACCCGTGATCCCCGATATGAGAGACAACAAAAAGGCATTGTCTGGAAACACGTAGGTGGCACTATTATCAGTTGATGCTGATGTTGACGAATGTTGATAAAGCGAAAGTTCTGCTTTTGTATACCCGTCGTGTATGTATTTTCTTACTTAAATAATGTAGTGTCCTTGAGTTTAAAGATGTACATTAGGTAGGATACAAAAGAGAGATGTCTAAAGTCAAGATGAATTATCTACTACGCATATTCACATACGATTTTCATCCCCCTCGCAAGTTTGCTTGATGCTCTACACAACTACATGTATAAAGCAACTTGATGTGATGAGCCGTAGATCGGGCTCAATGTTGCGCCTTGGGAGAGGCCTACGTCTAGTAATGAACTAAAATAAGCCTAGATGATTAAACTTGGTTTTTAGTGCACTTTCGGACATGTATTGTCGATTCACACGATATGATCTTTATTATACATAATAGGGGGTAAAAGTAGTAGTAGTAATCTATCCCACTTCTTGTAAAATACATATATGTGTAAGTCTTAGTTGAATTGGTTTCTACGATTAATTGTACAAACAGAGTGCAAAGATATAAAATATGTATAAATTATTTATTTATATATGTTTTCTTTTTTTATATTTTACAAAAGGATATTTATAAATTATAGGATGTACATGTTTTTAACATGATCATTAAGACACAAACTTGGTACTTTTATTTTAAAATATCATACACAAATTTTATTTAAGCAAACGCATAAATAAGGAACCGTTAATCAAAACATTGTTTGGTAACTTATCCGCCCTTCGGCATCTGCAAAGGTATCCCGGAGTGCGTGTCCGAGCGGTCAACGGGTATGGTAGGGAGAGGGTTTAAATAAAAACATTCTGGATATTTTAATCTTGGGCGACGATCGTACAGATATTTAAACTGTATTTTTTTGCATAAATAGTAACCGGTTATTCCAAACAATGTGATAATCTGATATCGACCCTTTTCCACCTCCAAAAGTATCCCGGTGTCCGACGTTATTGGATATTTCCAAAATGGAGAGAATTAATTCACAACGTTCGTTGTATTTTCACTTATATGACGGCATATGAAGATGTATGTAACAAACATTTTAACTATATTTATATGCACAAATAATTAATTGTCAATTAAAACAATGAGGTAACTTATCGACTCATCGGCATATGCAAAGGTATCCCGGACCGTGTGTCCGAGCTGTCAGCCGATATTCCGCATATGGAGAGAATAAAATGACAACATTCAGATTATTTTCACTTCGGCAAATGAAGATCTATCGAACAAAATAACTTTGTATATTTGCATAAGTAATGATCGGGTAATCAAAACAAAGAGGTAACTTATCGGCCCTTCGGCATCTGCAAAGGTATCCCGGAGAGCGTGTCCGAGCGGTCAGCGGATATTGCGCAAATGGAGAGGGTTAAATGAAAACATTCGGGATATTTTCGTCTTGGGGGAATGAAGATTTAGGGCGGGATATGGAAAACTCCATATGTTAGCAAGGGATAAAATTTGCGATGAGATTCGAATTGTTGTCGATTTTGTTATTTTACTCGTGTTTATTTCGTTACGCATACTTAGTGTGAGTGGTTTTCTATACAACTCAAGCAACTGATAATCGAGTTAATCTGCTTAAGTACATTATCCTAAGTGCACCCTGAAGTAATATTACGTATTTTGATGGGAGAGTTGTGATTGCAAATCCTACTTAGAAATGCGTTTCGGTACCGTAGTATAATTTACACTGTTCGGGTGTTATTTTATATGTTGTTTTTAACCATAAACAGATAGTATATACCTATTACGGCTTAAAAAATAGCATATAACAAGAGAGCCCTGTAAAAGAGGGACGTGCAACGGATTCTTAGTTTTGTACCCTTTAGGCACGAAGCCCTAAAAATGATAAGCGTAAATTAAACACACGAATATGAACTCGAATACAGTGTAACAGCCGGCGGACTCCATACCCGATGTACGCATCAACAAGGTTCCCATAGCAACCGTTTCCGGCGGAAAGCGTCTCGTAATACATACTCGGTATAGACGGCTCGTGTATTGGGTTTTAATAAGGCTTATTATAATCTCAGTATCAAACACTTGTACATCTACGTTTCCTGCATAATCAGTGATGCCTGTTGCTTTAGAGCCTTCCTATTTCGTGTGTTTACTCGCTCCGGTGGTTTCACGGTCGTCGTTCGTAATTCTGTGTTAGACGTAATCCGCTGATCATATCATTACGTTATTTAGAATTACGTTTTCATCTATTATGCGAACGGTTTCGTTAAAGCGATCGAAGTTGATTAAATGGCTGTGGGTTTACGAGTTTTATTTACACTTGTTGTGATTGAGAGTGTTTTTGTAACATAATTTATAATCGCTCAACCGTATATTATAATAGTTTTTTGAGTCGTTTCCGAAATTATCAAAAACAGATGGAGTTTTTTAACATTTTAATATTTTAGTATCGCGCTGAAAATTGAACTTGAAAAAAGACATTGTAAATTGTAAATATGATTCTTTCATTTTTGAACATATAAGGTATATTTTTTTAACAAAATCTCTGGTGTTTAGATTTAGTCAAGTTACATTTTACCGAAAACATATTATCAGATAGTCACGTCCCACATTGCTTGGCTTTGTGAGTCAGATTCCTTAAATCTCTTCGCCTTGGACAAACAATACTGACTTGTAAAGTTAAATTGCTTGTAGATTTATTTAAGTAAAGGCTTGTGGATTCCAACTCCTGGTTAGCTTTGTATTATAATAACTTGCCTTATAATTACGTTGAGACCTGAAGATTTTTAAGTCGGAGAGCTCACGACTCAATATAAGTGTTGTAATTAATATTTTTTGCATTTCAATAATACAAATAGTAAAAAGTAAAAACAAGTATCCTCAGAAAACTAGGTTATATTGGCTACGACTATTCGATATACGTCACTAAATTCGAATTTTAATTAAGCATACGAAAACGTATTTGGCGTGGCCTTTGTTTAAATGGCTTCTACACGTCCCTAATTAAGCAGAGTATTTCATATGAGAGCTCCCGTGGCGTCGGCGAATGCGTTAATCACAACAACATTCAGAGCTGAGCCATTGTCCCCGTCGCAGCTGCGCAACTCTCGTCCGACGTCCTCCAAATACAAATCATTGTCAAGTTCAACAGAAACGTGTACAAACTAACTGACTTCCATATTTATTCATATATGTATATGTACAGAGCTTTCTATTAATATACCACGAATCATGAATAGAACAGCTCCAGCCACTCATTAGACTCCATTATTCCATTCCGCTTCATTGTCGCCCGCAACTCAGTCGTCGAGTATCAAAACTACTTAAGTTACTGTAACTTCCTCCATTTGCGGTTTGTTACCTGTCTTGTATGATGTTACAATAGATGATACGTGACGAATATGTGGTTTGATGTAATATATAATATTCAACATATCTTTTCTATTTGTAATAATAGCATCTGTTACTAAACGTTACATAACGCAATCAGAAATAATAATTATGTAAAATTTATCGTTGATCTTATTCTCCAGATTCAGCCAAATATATAAGATTGTCCGTAATCCAGTAGTGTAACGTACGAGGCTTATGTAAGAGCATTAAGCAGATTACTCGGAATGATAGCATTTATGTTGGACAAATAAACCCAATTACATATTTAATTATACTCCCTGATGTCCTTTGTTCTTTCTTTTTATTTGCTCCGACTTTCCCCATTCGAGAAAGTTCTTCGCGATGATTTATTGTAATACCCTCATTGTAAGTAACGGATCGAGAACCATCGTATTTGTCTTTCGAAATTAAATATCGCAATCGGTGCGTAAAATTGTGTCTGTTTCCGCATTCACTTTGTGGTTCAAGTTCAAGATTCTACCTTGCCAGGTTATTGACCGAGCATAGAACATGCGCAATAGACAAATAAAGTTTTCACTGTTACCGTAAGTCCAACTGTAACTGAAACGTTATTTCTTAAGGTTTCTCGAGACTGACTCACTGAACACAAGTTTTAAATTCTTAAACCTAAGAATACTAAAAAAAAGCCTTAAAGATATGCCAAAGAAACTTAAAGATTTACTGTCAACCGTCGTGGACTGACTTTATTCAATGTAACTTCGAATTTAACTTTAAATAATTCGAGGATAGGAAGTCTGGAATATTCATTCACATTGTTATCAATAGCAATCCATTCTAAAAGCCATTATAATAGAGTTCATTCATCATTTGCGTATTGATTATCCTCTTTATCTATGGCGCGTATGTTTGAACAGACTTTGACTAAGCCCTTTTATTGTACGCTCGTAATTGCAGCCCGTATATTTGGGGACACGGATTTAGTTTTGGGATTATACGTCTATTTTATGTATAATATTTATTCTTTTTATTTCGCCTATTTTTTGCATTAAAGTACTTAATGCTACATGTAAGAATGTACAATACAAAGTATTTAAAAATTCAACTCAGTCTAAAATACTTATGATTTTTGAAATTAAATTCTCTTTTGTCTCCTTTGTTTTCAAATTGCAAATGTTACCTATTACACCTTATATATTTACCTTAGCATTTGTAACTGCAAAAACATGCCTGTTCTCTTCTTTGTCCGTAATATTCAACATAATTTTAAAGCCGTTTGCCAGTTCCAAGCGAACCATGGGTTTTGTGAGGGTTCAGGAGCAGCGTCGGGTTGGTGGTGTTATTGATTGGTTGCAACAGGTGGTTGGGGCGTCCCGTCCCTCACCCCACCGCCTTCACTTTCGTCTTCGTGAATTTGGCTTGAGAGACCCTCAATTCCAATGTTTGAAAATTTAGCCCCTTATTGCTTGGAGTTCGGACTTGTTTACGGATGCCAGTAGAATTTGTTGGAGATCACGAATACTTACTGCGAGGTGTTTTGTTAATATTTGTTTCTATGATGGTATTTTTAAGTAACGGTTTTCTGTATTAACTAACATATATTTCTCATGTTTCATTAATATTCTTGTCTGCTATAGTTAGATATACAAGAATTACAATAACTTTAAATACAACTACGTGATTAAACTATTAAATATAAATTCAACGTTCATCGTAAAGCAACATTTACTTTCCTGTATTATTCAGAGTTTTATGCCGTGTTTTTGATTAAGTTTGCAAATAAATTTTCGTATTTAATACAACACAAAATGGTATACGGGCTTGACGGTATCTATGGCATAGCTTTGTACGCTGTAGCGCCATGGAGTATTGATTCTAACGCGCACCCACCATATGCGATATGTGCTGCGTTGGACAATTAGGCACATTTACAAGTTATGAAAACTATACCTAAAAATATAAAATTGTAACTAGATGATGTCTGTACTTTGAAGATATTTGAGAAAGATCAATGTCTTTATAAAAGCAATAGAAGCTAAAACAACCATTTATTTTTGTTTGTCTTTCTGTCTGTATGTTTGTAAGCGCTAAAACTACTGCATCAAATTGGATGCGGTTTTCACAGTTTGTTGCTTATGGTCTAACTAAAAATCTAATGTATAGATTATATTGATACACCATCTAGAAGCCTAAATTATTTATACGTGCACATACGAGTATAATAAAGTTATATTATTGGTACTGCTACTTAATTTATTACAAAACTACATCGTATTGCATGCGAAGCCGCGGGCAATAGCTAGTTATGAAATGAACTTTGTTCGCCTACCACATAAAGCGTGGATTGCAAATTTATATTGTGCAGTGAACATGATTACATACCTATTTAAATCATGATATAATATTTTTGCGCTCGCGTGTTGCACAAAAATTTACATATTTTTATTATCTTTGTAATTACTCACATACATAAATATTTATTACACATTAATCTCTCTTAATAACCAACCTACATGCTGATATTATAAATTCCATTTACGTAATTAAAGTATTGGTTCATATAGGTACTTATTTTATATCAGCTCACGACTTCAGCTTCTGAAAGTCATTTGTATACAATGAGACGAATAAAATATAAAATACGAGTATATAGGTAGCTGAATCCGGCTCGAAGGATCATATTTTTTTTTATTATCGAACACTTTGTAGTTATAAGATTTTGATCATTAGTGCTTTGTTATCATTGATTCCAGCAAAGATATAAAGTAACTACTATAAGACAGCAACAGCTGCCGCTAGGGGTTATGGTGACAATGGTGCTTCGTTTATATTTATTACTCCTTTATTACTATTTATATTGCGTTTAATTTTATTATAAAACTATATCAAAATATAATTTCATTCATCATCATCGTTGGCTATTGACAAATAAAATAATACAACTGGTTCCCATTTTGACGTTCGCAGCCAGCTCATCGGATTAAAGTGTCAAACTATGGCGTTAAAGCAAGCTTAAATACGATTGATATTTCAACGAGCGCTCAGCTCAATATGCAATTCAGTCTTTGTCGAGTTTGTAATTTATCTGTTAGTGAACTTTGCTTTGTTACTTCGGTTATATAAGATTATGCTTGAAATCACTTTCATGTGTTGTTACTATTGTGTGTAAAATGTAAAATATGCAACAATGTGTTCTTTTTCAGATTAATAAATTGCTTTTTTAATTTAGCATCTAATCTGTATCTCAAAACTCAAAACTAGATAAGATTTTCAGGGCAAAAAAGCAAAACCCTTGCGCGTTTTTTAGCTCATGAATTTCTACCTTTGTTTAGCGTTTTAAATAATTCAAAAATATTATAACACAACTACGATTTTAGGAGGTATTCCTTTAAAACTTTCTTTGTTTCGTTCTTCCGGGCGTTTATCCGTTTAGTTTTGATCCTCAAGATCCAAGATTACCCTACTTAAAGAAGATATTCTTTGGACTAAATCTTATAATAGTATTTCATCCTTAAAGCAGTTCCCACTAAATCGATCGTAGTTGTCTATTAATATCGAAATAGAATTATCTATTCCAGTAAATTGTCGATAAGCCGGTACGTAAATATTTGCCTCCCTACCCTCCTGTCGACACGGCGACGCTGAAAAATGGATTGTTTGCTTGTTTAATACCTTCCTTTTGCTGTACTATCACTTCTCTAACAAGAAAAGTAATATCGTCAGGTCACGCATGCAATTCTAGCCCTAATTTCCGTTACGTTTAAAGCAAAATTTGGTTGCAGTTTTAGCGGGTTAGCTGAAAGCGATGCTTTCGTATTTTTGTTCGATTCACATCTGGTAAAAGATGAACGACTCAATTTTAATTTAATTTGAACGGAAAGGTGGACTTCAAATTTAAGACGCTAAACGTGTTCCAGTAGCATAAATCTCTTTTGCTAAATGCATCTAGTGATCAAAACGTAGACTGATGATCTGATAGACGTGTGCAGGTATAAACTAGATTACAACTGTCTTCAAGAAAGAAATATTACAACCTGAGAATAGCCAAATTAGGTTGTGTTAGATGTGTTTGATTGAGTAATACAAAAAGATCCAACTTTTGTTCTTTGTTCGACGTGGGTTGTACACTTTCCTTAGTGCAAAACGATGAAGTTTTGTATTTATCCGCCGACTCGAACAGCGCGAGGGTGAGAATCATTCTCCGCGAAATAATTCGCAAATTGCAACTTGCGCTCATTTCTGCTTCGTTTTGTATTTAACTGAGTGACATTGTAGATACGGTTTATAATTGTTTTTGGATGTTAATGAATATACTGTAATAAGCTTACTAAGAAGAAGAATACATGTTTGAGTTTTAAATTTCGACACACTGTTGCAATTTTAACTACAGTAGGTATACTTTCTTATTCAATTTTTATAATTATCTTTTTAAATACCATTTATTTTCATCAGCCGCGTAACAGCAACTACATAGAGTTCTTCTACAGATTGACAGTAGCACACCCGTGTTCTTATACATTTGTAATATCATTACAAATGATAATTTTCTAAATAAAAACGTGTTCAGACATTAATGTCCGTTCCTCGTATCAAACCAGTTACACAGAACACATAATCCAGAAACCAAACTATTGTGTAGCGAGGCTCGACATTTGTCAATAATCGGACCGCGTGAGGAATACACAACGTGTAATGGACGGAGTCCTCCGTAAGTCTTAAGATCTTTCTCGTGTTGATCAAATTGATTAAATAAGCCTAAATAAATGAGCAGGTATTCTTACTAAAAATCATGGACATTCTTTGATACAGCTCAATGCTGTTGTAAGTTTATCTACTCTTTAAAGTATTTTTCCAACAAAATATTATTCAACTCAGTGTTCATTCTACTTCTTTTCTTAATCAAGACAATGGCATTGTTTATTGTATATACTTTTTATTCTACTGCTCCATTTCCAAATCCAAAATTAAAAGTGGCGATGGATTCGTGGACTAAATGACCGTTGAAACAGTTCTACGAATTCTTGGCAGCCACCATGTTTTTCTACTAATATTTTATTTTGTTGTAAGATATTGGTAAAGACAATTGAATTCATATGATGTTATTCATAAGATCATAAAGCAAAGTATTTCACGCTACTTGTCTTGTCGTGAACCGATGTTAAACTCATAACTAAGATAAAGATTTTATACAACTTCCACTACGATGATCATTATTAGTAAGGAAGATACGACTAAACTGTACACTTATTTTGTACATAAATAATATCATTATGACATTGAACAAGTGCATCCTGATCCATATCACATACGTTCATGTATGTTATTGAATTAGTTTTCTTGAGCTAACAATATCCTCATACATGAACTATATTACTATTGTTTGGATTTCTTATATCTACTATTTTGTTAAACATACAAGATGTAAATGTACTTTTGTTTTTGCAGATTCGATTTTCGAGATAACTTATCGTACTGTGTTTAAATTTCTTATTAATTTTAATTAACGCGATTACTTCGGGAAGTAAGTTCTATGTCTGAGTTAATATTTCAAGGCGAACGCTTTACATCAAAAACTTTACGTGTAATTTTAATAATGCTAATAAACGTACATAGACTACATCGGAACAAAACTTTGAGTACAACAAACTTTAACTCCATGTTACAATCTCTTCTAGAGTTAACGTACCGAAATGCTGAATGAAGTCAGTGAGATTCCCCATGTTCCTACATTAGTGCATTTTATTTCTAAACGTAACTATACAAGTAATAATTGTATACCAATAATAAATTGTTTAACAGTTTGCCACATCGTCAACATACATTTTATAAAGTTTAAATATTTGGAGAATTATCCGATCAGACAACTTTCATTAATTCCACAAATCAATTTTCATTCGGTTTTTTGTCTTTAGCATCTGAATTTACAACGCCTTGTTTCATAGACCTGCAGCGTCTATTTAAAAATTCAATTTACCGGCAGGAAAATAACGACTATAAAAATTCTTAACTGACTCCGAAAAATTCAGTTCAGTAATACGAAAATCTGTAAATAACTAGAGAGCAAAGTCATCACAATTTTTATTGCTTTTTGAAACTGCTGCTGCCGTAACAGAGTCCTGTGTTTGAACTGAAACTGTATCTGTAATGCCTGAAATTTAATTTTATATTAAGAAGCACAAAAGTACACAACAAAGCGGCACATTTTGATACAATAGTAAATCAAATAATGCAGTCACATTATCTGAATTGTTATTGTCATCAACATTATACAGCATTATATAGTCAGATGCAGTACTGGTATTGGTGCACAAGATAACTGGAACATATGACCGAGTTAGAAGCTTATACATTAAAATAATTTAAAGTATCGAATCAAATACTTGTTTTCAGAGCTTAAGCAAGGCATACGCAACACTGCGGTCTGCGCAATATTCAAGGGGCGTAGTGGTCTTGGCAACGTCCCGCGGGAATGGGGTATGCTCGAGTGCTGCTCTTAATTTGTTGTATAGTAATGAGTTGCCATTCGGAAATCGAGGCCTACATCCTACGTGTGTTAGAGTTAGGGATCCTCAGTATCGAAAGTTTGACCGAGATTGTGCGCTACATACCTATTGTGGCCTATTTTAGGATTCTTTTAATCGGAAGTATCTTCTTGGGTTGGGAAAAATCAGGAGTTATGTTATTGGTGATCATCTATTTGGTAAGCCTGTCTGGTGGACAGTTTATAGATGTTTGTCCATCCATTATTTTCTTCTTATATGGTTGTTTCGTTGCTAGCACTAGGTGTTGATGGAATTAAATGGATGGATGGAACTGGAATTTAACGTATAATAATTACGTTTCTCTATAATAATAATAATATAAAAATATATTTATTAAATTTGCATTTAAAATCAAAATCATAATTTGGGACTGGTACTTAATTAATCATGTACTGTACAAAATTAATATGTGGATTACTTGTATTTGTTTCGTTACTTGTAATAAAATGTATTAAAATTGACAATAGACCAAAAATTAATGGTATTTATGTTTTAGCGAAAATTATGTAGGTCGTTCATCAAAACCCATATTTTCTCAACAACCGAGCCATCGCGCTACGCCTTATTACACGTGGCGC
>DWNR01003866.1:0-11392 GCA_018250455.1 Polygonus leo | reverse complement strand
CGGCGCGCTGTAAGTACGCAATTCGCTCGCTTGCAGCGCGCGGGCTGCGAGATGAGTTGTACTGTAGCGGCAAGCGCCCTGACTCCCCGCCGTTGGTTTTTTCATATTAATATTATTAAATATACTTAAGAAACACGATTTAATGCTCAAATTTGGCTGGTTCTGGCAAAAATGGCTGGGTTGGAGCGGTGCTGTTGCCGTGCCGTGATAGTGTGCCATGACCTTTACACGTCTAAGTGATTGTAAAAAAATTCAAGGATGTGTGAAGTAAAAGAATTCGCACTTGGCTAGCGCTTATATATAGGATAGACTTATTGGCTTTAACGTAATCCACCCCAATGTGAGAGAAGAACCGTGCCCAACGGGACTATAATGGCTTATGATCATTATAATTAATATATCGTTATATAATTTATAACAATCTTAACACACACACACACATCTTCACGCCAAATCACTAACGGGGCAGTCTAAGTATGAGTGCCAAATGGCACGGTTCTGACATATTTAACAACCTAAAACTTCGTCTTTTAGGGACAATAATCACCCCAGTGGAGTACATAGGAGCAGTTACGACCCTCTGCATCGACAGGCGAGGCACGCCACTCCCTTCGAGTGCTATCGACGATAAGATGACTCTGATGCAATTCGTGTTGCCTCTATCTGAAGTAGTGATCGATTTTCACGACACATTGAAGAGTTTGACTTCAGGATTTGCTAGTTTCGACTACCAAGATCACGGTTTTCATCCTAGTTCGTTAGTGCGGGTGTGTAAGAAAATATATCATTTATTAAAAGTTTTAAGTACTGTGATGACATTAAATAGCCGTATTAATGTGACATGCAACCTCCTGTGTTACCTAATTTGTCTACTTTTAAATTGCAGATGGACATTTTATTGAATGGTCTTTTAGTAGAAGAATTGTCAACAATTGTACATACCAGCAGGCTCGAATACAATGCCAGGAGATTGACTGCAAAATTGAAAGAAATTATACCAAGGCAGATGGTCCAGGTAAGTTAGTATTGTAGTGAAAATAATACACATGAATAGGTATATGTTGCAGTTTATACGCTGGATGCCTAGCAGATGTGAAGCATCGCTACTATTGCCAAATTAACTATAACATTAATGTGTTAATATCTCTGTCACTCAGGTGGCCATCCAAGCTGTAGTGTCTGGTAAAGTTTACTCCAGAGAAACCATAAAGGCGTACAGAAAAGATGTTACAGCAAAGTTGGTATGTATTCTTATAACATTAATTATTTTTGTTATTATTACTGCAAAACTGTATTAGTTTTTTAAGCTTTACTCCCAAAAAATCTTTTTTTTAAGGAGTTAATTATTTTTGTAATCATTACTGCAAAAATGTCTTCTATTCTTTTCTTAAGATTTACTCACACAAAATCTCGCGTTGCTACCCCTGAGGACTAATATATTCGCCTCGTGTATAACCGGCTACGACGCCTCTCCACACCGAAACTCAATAATTGCTTCACAGACGAATATGAGGGTGGCGGTGTTACCTCCTCGGTTGAACTAAACGGGTTCTACCAGCTGGTAAAATATATATTAAAAATATCATTGTTTTCGCAGTACGGCGGTGACGTCACACGAAGAAAGAAATTGCTCAAGCAGCAAGCAGAAGGCAAAAAGAAAATGAGAAGCGTGGCAAATATAAAAATACCAAGGGATACATTTATTAATGTACTCAAGAGATAGTTAATAAACTTTAAAATATAAGTATTTTAATTGGTTGTATTTTTACTGCAAGTTCTACATACCTTAATTTAAATCGGTTACCTGTTTATGACGTGCTTTTAATTTTTTCGTTAAGTAGAACCCCTATTCTGTTTATAGGCAATTTAGATAAAAGGATAGGAAACATAATAAAATAATACATGTGTTTTATAAAATTTATTTAATAAAAGATGCTGATTACAATGTCATCGCGTGGTTCTAACAAAAATAATAATAATGTATAATGATACTGAAATTAAAAATTAAAACTAAAATAATAAAAATCGTATAATAAAAAATAATGTTTGTATTTTTAAAATAAGCAGCTTTTAATTTTTCATTAATATCTCATAATCTCAATCAAATATTGTGAATGTTGCTGAGTTGAGTTGGCTCTACCCGTAGAACTACTTATTCAAGTATATTCCTGATAAACATGCGAAAATTTCAAACGCACAATTCCTTTATGGTACTTCAATGGTGCACTATGGTACTTTAAAATATTTAATATTATTTTATTAATGTAATAATTTCAATTTCTGTCTCAAAAGTTAAAAATACATGCTGCAACGACAAGTTGAATAAACGAATTAATGAATGATTTGGAGATATACCTCTATTATTTGTCGTACTTATACCTGATTCAGACGAGCCCAGTCAAGTCAAGCCCAGTGTTCGTCCACAGAATATAACATATTAAATATTAAATTATTTAATATAGACTACCTTATTTACTTTAAAAAGAAAAATCTTTGTAAAATAAATAATTTAGCTGAACGCATCACACCACATATATATTATCAAATACAACATTATTATATACAATACAGTAATCGAAATCATATCGCAAAAAATACGTTTTATGTACTAAACTTTGCATTTATTAGTGTATTTTAACGACATTGATATACCGATAACATTAGTTATACATATCGCCCTAATTATATCAATTTTTGTCAGTTCAAAGTATTTTAATAACGATGCGAGAGACATGTACTGTGGACGAGCTCCGAACCAGGAATTTTACTGACAGCCATTAAAAGTTAAATAGCAAAGTATGAACAATGTTTATTTAAAATTGTTGACCTATATAACAATACTATTAATTATTGCATACTGTTTCCAGGATTAGGCACTATGGTTTTATGCTTAAGCACCTAAATAAAGCGCCATTCACGTCTATAGACACCTGTATGTGCCATCGTATATCAACCAAGAATTAAGACGAACCAAGTCTAGGAATAATGAACAACCTTAAGTTTCAATCGCAGCTTATAGCTTTGTAACGCTAACGTATCACAAACTATACTTTAGGTGAAACAACAACGGGGTCGGCTATGGATGTGTATTTGTATTATTTATTCAAAAGATGTAGCAAAGTAGCATTCCGGTCACCAGATATAAGGTGACTGTATCACGGATACCAAATCATGACCAGAATCCCTTTAAGATATTTATCACAGTCCTCTGAAGAAGTCGAAAGACTTCATTGAATTATAAGGGATATATACCCACATCCAAAAACGCTTTCCAGAAGGCGGACTTCATTTAAATATAATGGGCTTCAATCACATCAAAGAAATACTTTCCAGACGAAAACAATGCAGCGCTGTACAGCATCTACAATCAAGCTAGCTTTATAGGAAATTTCATAGTCTGTCTTGGGTCCTTATTCTTGAAAACAATTCCAATAGTACGAAATCGGAATTGCCAAGAAAGTCGACGATTCCGATCCTTTGGAATAATTTTCAAGAATAAGGCCCTTGATTATCTTCACAGCCTAAGTTTAGGCGCCCCCTAGTTTTTTACCAGGCCAATTTGAAATAAGCCATTAAAATATTCTTCATACTTTTACACGGCACTCATCGCAATATTAGTACCAATGCCACATCAATAGCTGTTCATGCAAATTCTACAAGGAAAAAATACCGATACACACTTACATCCATACATATAGCAAAGCATATAGTAAAACGAACATATTACTAATTAACATGAATAATGAGGAAAGTATTAAATATAGGTAATATAATGAATATACATACTAATTTTATTAATAAAGACGGAACAAAATTTTCTACAAGTATATATATAATTTTTTTTTGGTTTTAACAAATATTACCAGTAATTTTATAATAAATCATAGTATCATATATTTTTACATAACATATAATAGTTTTACACTGTTTACCTCATATTTTTGCCTTGTATAACTCATTGGAGCAAAGCAAAATTTAAAGATGGAGAGAAATGTAATTTGATAGGTAGGAAAAAAATTGTAGGTTACTTAGAAAAAATTATGCGCAACGTAAATTAAATACCTTTAAGCAAGAACTAGATTTATGAAAATTTTCTTTATTGCAGCATAGCATAACTTTATCTTTGAAGCAGCTATAACATAAACTGCCAGTAACTCATTTTTTTAAATATTTTATATACCTTTTGACCTTTGACTCTTTTACGTCCCTATGTGTTTAACAGAATATATGGGGTAGAGGTAATAATCACATTTTCTGATGTCAGATCCAATTAACCCAATAAAATTTTAAACAGAGTTCAATAACCTGACCGCATATAGAAAGGAATTGTTATCTTGTAAATTTGTTACAATGCCATTAGAATGTTGACCCAAAATCTATTGGTTCTACTTCAAAGCAATAATATAATAAAATATGTCGAAAAATGAGATGTAATTCATTAACTATAATTCTTCTGAGCATTCGGGTATAAGATTGATTCGGGTGAATTTTAGGTGTTAAAGGTGAGTAACAAATATGAGTGCAACAAGATGGTATTGTCCAAATGTGACAACAGGTATTCTTTAAGAAGTAATAAGGCAATGTTAACAAAATCCATATCCGTATACAACAATATAATTTCTAATGACTAAGTGATTTTCAAGACAAAATCATAGTGATTTAATTAGATCTGTTTCAAAATTACATTAACAATATTTTTATAAGGCATTGGCTATCTCAACATTACTTCATTTACTAACTTTTAATTGTATAAAAGTATTGAAATTTGATTATTGTTAACTTTCACATGCTTACGAAAAACAAGTACCACATTCCACTTGACGATTAAAAATGGTTATTAATTGTCATACTTATAAACCACATTTGGTCCGTGATAAGTCCAAATATGGTATTAGAATAAATATTTTAACTATTTCATTGCATCCCATTAAAATAATAAGCGAAAATGATTCCAATATACTGGCATAACTTTCAGGAGAGTCCGCAGCCATCGTCAAGTGGAAGGTACTTTTACTAGATATGACTTTATAAAGTGGTCTATCACTTAAAAAGCTTAGACTAAGCTTAGTTACCGCTAATCTAACTCCTAGAGTGCTTTAATAGCAAAACAAAATCAAAATCTACTATTCTTCAATATGAAATCATTTTGAAATCTGTATATAAAATTTTAAAATAGTGCCCTATAGTCACATGAATTACAACAATTATAAATAAATAAATTGTATATTTTATTTACTTTTGAAACATTGTCAATATATTACTTGTATTGACTATATATAGTTGTACATTAAAAAGGTTTCATAGACAGTGATATCACATTACATAACTCTCAATTTCTCCATAGGTTCAAATACATTTGCTCTGTATTTGAGTTTCAATGGATTTTAATCCTGCAGTACTTATACTAAAATCTTCTTTACAAAAGCGGTTATATATGTATTTCGATTTATCTTCGAACAGATATGTAATAATTTAAGGTATTAAACCTTATATATTATAAATATTTAACAATATATTAAAACATGTATTCTATAAAAATATATTATCATTCTTTATGCATACTAAAGCTGTTTTGGAGTTAAAAAATTTGGCTTATTAGGCAAACCCAGTGTGGTATTATTATTAGGGATGGTACGGAGCTTTGACTCCGACTCCGACAAGTCGGAACTTCCGATTAATATTATACCTCCAGTTCTGATATCGGCTCCGACATTTTTCTATCAGAGATCGAAGCATAGCGGTTAGCGGCGGCGATAGGCAGAGAGTGGCCGCGACAGATAGGTAAATGACGATCCCTTATGTGGTGGAAAGTGAATACAAAATTATTCTTATTCCTTGAATCGATTGCTGCCGATATCTTTCATGTCCAACAGGCCCCAGTAACAGGCGATCATTTTTTTAGTATCATCTATTATCCGTTACAAAATGATTGGTCGGAGACAAAGCAAGTGCGGCTGCGCCTCTGCGATTCCGGTTGCGACTTCGATTCCGACAGACCAAATTTGAAAAACTCCTACTCCGGCTTCGGTTCCGATAAAACAACTTCCGTAACATCCCTAATTATTTTCTACTGCTTAATAACAAAATTATATTGGCAGATAATTTGACTGTAGGTAGTAGTAGTAGAGTAGGTGTCTGTTTATTCTGCAATTGTATATGTCGTTATTATATATTTAAGGACTTATAATACTATTTGTATTAAAGTTATTTTTATACATAAAATAATAATGGTCAAGTGCGAGTCGGGCTCGCCGTCGACCGTCGGACCCGAAAGGTTTCGTAGCCACAGAGGGCGTTGTGACCTATTGGCATATATTAGCGTAACCACGGCCTATTTAACAGCATTTTCCATTGGATAAAAATTTGACAAACTCTTTTCAAGTCTAAATAAATAATCAGTATAATTTCCCCTTTAGAATATAGAACATTGTTTCGAGCGGGATTGAGCAAGGCGGTATTGACGCGTCATATTAAAATGCCATACGCCCACATCAAACGCTCTGCAATCTTCAAGGATAAAATATAACATTGATTAACTCTCATCGACAAACTGTGCTAATGTATTTCGTAATAATACTAAATTTTAATTTAAAACAACAGGTCATTTTAATTAAGGGCTAGGTCGATGGAGAAGGCTATGAAGAGACCTTAACCCCTGCTACCTCGTTTCTAACAAATACCAATAAATATTTTGTACCTATACCCAGCATGAAAGAACATTTTCATAAACCTACAGTATTTAACCTAATTCCTGTTCCTGTTTTCCGTTACCTTAATCCGATTTTAGGACAAATTTTGGTTTAATTCAGCCTTTTAACGTTCAAATAAATTGCGAACCTTGTTTGTTTCATATTAGAGATCAGTCAACCTCACAAGCATGCATGATTTGACAAAATGCTAGTTAAAGTAGTTTCTTTTTGATGTAGAATAAAATATTACAAAATGACAATCACTGCAGGACTAAAATCCATTGCATTCTATTCAGTAACACTAATTTTCCTCCTTTACACTTCTACAATTAGCACTGTTCGAAATTATTGCCTTTAAGAGCACGAATTATGAAAGTTTTCATGACGCAGTCATTATATCAAAATAGGAATTAACATTTAAAGATAATAACTCATTCATTACCTTCTACAATGTTTGACCATGTCATGTCATTTCACCAAAATATTTATCTGTCCTCGGATGTTTCTAGAAATTGAGCATAGACATCTCTCGTGCATTCTCCTTTCTCATTAAATTTGTATTTATAATAAGAACCATCAGCACATATCACTGTAACAAATTTAATGATAGATTAAAGACAATAGATAGATTAGGTTAAAGAAGACAACCCAGACTAATGTTACGGTTAATGTATGAGCAAAACCACCACCATAATTCTGTAGGTGTTATGATATTAGTAGTGTGGTTACCAATGTGATATTGTCAAACTTAGGTACATAGATACCTCTTCAAATTCTCTTGGAGTTGATTACAAATATTCTAGCAGTGACTACTTACCATAGAATAAATTAATACATTCTTGTTTATTGCATAAGTTTTCAATCAAGTTTTGTGTTAATTTTTATTGACATGACTTTTATACAATGAATTTTGACGCGCCTCATTATGCTAATTTTGTATACTTGTATAAAACTTGAATATAACAATGAAAACAGTTTTCACTTACCAATAATAGAGCTCTTATCTACACCAAAGGCACAGATACATGGTGGTCCATTTGGTATTGTAAATTTGCAGAAACTCCAATTACTTGAGAAATATTTGGGTAAGAAATTAACAGTTGACAAACTTGACTGCTTATTTAATTTCTCGTCTTCCAGACTGAACACATGTACTGTACCATGATCTGACGTGACGCACAAGTTGGTGCTTGTGTGGTTGAAATTTATACAGTAGATTGTGGCCTGTAAAATATTGTCTTTGTTACTTAAACAATTCAACATATATAAATTTAATGTAGAAGTATTAAGAGTTTTGAATGAACATTGAACATGTACAAAAGTATTGGTCTTTTGTACCCGGATTTAGGATTATGTAGCTTTGGGAGAGCAACTTTATTTTACTTGCACTTTAGAAAAATGGATATGATCACAAATGCAAGTTATATTCTTCATAATTTTAAATAATTTCAGACTGAGGTACCTTAATTTATCCTATCCTAACACTATCACACAATTATATTATTTTGTTAATAAATTTTACAATTTCTTCTATGATAACAAAGAACTTGCAATATTGAAATAAATCAACTACCTACCTGATGAGCACCTCTTCTCAATTCAGCTAGCTTCTGTCCTGTATTTGTATCAAATACTCTGATAAGAGTACCCTTAGTGGAGGCGGTGGCTAACCTTGTGCCCCCTACATTCAATGCAAGGCAGCTGAGTGGAGCTTCATGAGCCACTATGAGATGTCCCTCAGGAGCTGTACTTGACCCTGCGTGACTACTTAATTCCACTAACTGGAAAGAATTAAACAAATGTCAGAACAATTTATATACCAATTTTTGGGATAATTACTAATACAATTTTCATGATTCATGATCATATTATATTGTGTTTACACAATAAATATTGCACAAATTTGTTGCTTATCTTGTAAGAAATAAAACACAAGAACTGAATATGTACAAAGTTGTTCATAATGTATGTTGTATATTAAAATAAAAAAAATATCACTTTGTATAAAAATCTCACGTCATGTGATGCATGTTAGGGATAAGCTCTAAAAGTACTGAATCAATATTAATATCAACTTGAAAGATAGGATAGTTAAATCTCTATTTAGACCCCAATTTTTTATTGATATTTAACATTCCTAGCAGAACAATTACTAGCTGATGCCAGATCCACTAATATAGCTATATTTTATAAGAAACAAATTACCTGAACATGTCCTGTTTTGCGGCTGGGATAGGCCAGTAAAGCATTATTGCTATTTGGACAAACAACACACAACCCACGGAGATTCTGGCATGTCTCGAATACATGCAGCAGTTGAGGCTGTGCCGTAAAAGTGTATACTTTGATTAAATTTTCTGAAAAAAGGAGAAACTATGTTAGTAATATTAAGAAATATTTTTAATTCAAACATTAATTTAAAAGAACTCAGTGCAATACTAACTATTTCTTAACTTTCTAAGTCATTGGCTTTGTAAATAAAAGATAAAGCATAATTTCATAACAATTGCAACAATTTTCTATGACGTTTACAAAAAAATTGCTTTAACTTTTTAATCTTCTTGTTAATTTATGACTAATTTATTAATGAATAATTTAGCTTAAATACATTTATTTATTTATTTTGTTTGTAATAATGGACATTATCTTAAATATATTTGATATTACTAATATGATATTGTCAAGGATATTACTTATTGTTCTGCCACAATATAGTTTAAAAAGCATTTTGGATTGAAATGTGTTGTACTTGTTATAACAATATAGGTATGTAATGTATAACTATAATGATAAAGCAGGTGTGATAATTCCCACATTAAATATGTAACCAGAAAGACTGTTTTTTTTAATGTTAAGTCACTGTTGATGAACTTCCAGTTTTTAAACACGTTCAAGTTATATTTTAATGAATACATAATGACATGTTAATCTCGAAATACATAAAAAGACAAGTTTGTAACAATATAAATATACATAATAATACTTTCAAGTGAGATTTCAATTTTGTAAATAAGCTACACAATGCATACACAAAGTTCTTTCACAATGTCAGAGACATGTTTTTGTAATTTATCAGTTCAGATAACTCTCTAGATAAGTAATTAGCTTTTATTTACCCAAAACAACAACTATCCGGTCCCTTCTCAACTTAACAGCTTTAACAGGGCTGTTAAAATCGAGTGCTATCGCTGAATCCTTCTTCAAGTCGTCCCATATTATAACTCTGTTTGGAGGATATACGGGCGTTTTGCCTCCCCCGACTAGTGCCATGTAGTTACATCGGAATAACATTTCGACGTATGACAGACCTCCTTCAGCGAAATTTTGACGCTCTTTTTCCTTAAGCGGGTCGCTATTGAACACACGAAATCCATTTTCTGTTCCACAAGCAAAGCAACCTGAAGAAATACGACAAAAAACATTCGACTATATAACAGTAAACGCTATCACTGAAATCAGCACTGTTCTAGATTTATTTACAACGTAGCCTTACCTTGGTCCTGATTAAACCCCACATATAATAGCCCATTAGAAGAACCAGTATCTTCGGATAAGTTCATCGTTAAAAATTGTTCAAATTTATAATTTTCTCGATATTAAAAATATTATTGACAAAGAAAAGTCCCAAATAACCATAGTTCAACTTGCGGCAATTTGACATTTGTTTGACATAATTTGACATCTACAAATAGTGTAATTTAATTAGATTATGGAGACAGACATACAAAAAAAATAACAAAGTTCCGTCGGAACGCTTGCCTACTGTCAAATATTTTAACTATTTTGTACAAGAACAAGTTTGCATAATCAAAGACGAAATATTCAGATTTCTTTAAAAGAAAAATGTGAATTTTAATAAAAATTCAAATATTTACGTCGTCACGCCTAACTCACCGCATTAGACGTTGTACAAAAAAAATTATAAAATAAATGTACCTTTATAATTAGAGAAACTATTTATTTCTACAGTAATTTACAGTTTGTATTTAGTAATAGCGTCATTTTGTTTTAACGACACCATTGAAGGCAGCAACACAACCATTGTCAAAGACACAGTATCCCGCTTATCACGTTAAAATATCTGTCACATTCTGTGGTCATATTAACAAACACATACCACAAGCGCTATGATACCCTCCTCAGTCTCACTAGACTGAGGAGGGTATCATAGAACTATGAGTGCTAAGTAGTAAGTACGAATAGTTTTCTGTGAGTTTCACATCAAAACCACTTGGGGTATGTTAATCTTCCATAGCGTCGCCACGGTCAACCGGTCTGACCCGCGGAATCTTTCAGCAAAATATTTAGATTTTTCATGTTGTGCCACTGCGTTAGGTATTTCACATCTAAAAGAATTAATTGAAGGAATACTTTTATACTATGACCATATGTATTTGTATTTTTCAATAAACTAATGTTTGGCAATAAATGAAACTATTGAATGAATATTATGTAAATAAATTGGGAAATTTAATCTCAAGGCAACAAAACCATTTAATGGGTCTTATATCTTCTTTATGCTATAAAAATGTAAAAATAAACTTTTCCCTTTTATCACAAATTATAAAATATAAAGTACACCTGACCCCGCAAACGTTGTTCTGCCTTAAAATAAATATAATTATGAAAAAATTGTATGCCTATGTTTTATTCTGATGTATAAGCTATATTATTGTAAAGTTTCATTAAAATCCATTTAGTAG
>DWNR01003865.1:0-11392 GCA_018250455.1 Polygonus leo | reverse complement strand
TTAATAGCAAAGGATACAGGGCATTCGGGTGTATACTCTATGCTTGTACGTTTCTGTCATGTGCTGTCTATTCAATGTATGTATGTATCATGTATAGGTATACATATATGCACCTATACATGAGGTTTCCACGCCTTTCCACTGCTATTGAATCTATATTAACATCTCAAACATTTAAGAAGTTTCCATTGTATATAAAGACGTATTCGTCTACGTTAAAGTACAAATAGAAATAGCTAAAAACCGTCACAAAATGAATTAAAATTGTCCATATATTATTTCAAAACATTCTAGCTATAAATTAGTGAATGATGAATGTTCAGCCATTATTTTTTTGGCGAAACGTTGAGCGCGGATAGATTTATTACAAAAGCGCTATCCATCGTCGGATTTTCTCGTAAAACGTAAGTTCTTTTAACATTTTTAGGCGTATTCCATTCCATGTGGATTGCGGATGTATGCTATAATCTATAGCAAAAGTTGGCGAGGCTCCAAACTCACAAATGTAAACATTGCAATAGTTACTCACCTGCTCTATTAAATACAGTCCACTATTTATCTGCAGTAGACGATACGCTAGCGTATTGCACAACAATTATTTCTTTTATTTCCAATTTAGAAAATATTATAGCTATTTAATATAAAAGGCAATCAGAAATTTGAATATCTACTCTACGTAATTATTGAAAAATAATATTTTTTCTTTGCCCATTTTCTAAAAATATACAGAGTAACACTAAATACTTTAAAGGAAGCCCGTAAATCTCGCACACAATAACGACAAACAAACCCGGTAGTGTCCGGGGTCAAGTACTTTACGGTATGTATTTATTGCGGACAGGCGCGCCCGACAATAATTGGGTGCATTCAAGAGTCCCAACTCCGGCATTAGCTTAATGAACCGGGGCGTGCGGAGTTTGGATGCACAAAAGCTGACCATTCCCTTTATTTTATAGCAAAACAAAACACTCTGTTTTCATTTGAGTCCGTTCCATTCGCTTGTTTGTTTTGCAGTAAAATAAATGCGAAAGCGCACTGAAATTTTATTTCCTGTTATTAGTTCGAGTTTTTGATTTCGTTCGTGTTTGAGAACAAATATCGACTCAGATAACCAAACAGTACACAAATTGTTCTATACGCAAATCGTTTGTCCAATCAACAGTTAACCGCATATGGAACAACAATCCAATTTGTGTACAACAATTACAATATTGTTGTTTCCCAAAACTGAACGTTGTTTTCCTTTAGACTGAATCACAATTAATTTAGTTACTAAGCGAGTCTATCTTACCGTTTACACGGGATTAACTTTTTGTGTTACGTCAGACAAAACATTAAACAAAGTTTTTGTTGCTACAAAGAAAAGTTTTACGTAACAGAATAGCCGGTTTGGGCAGAAGTTATCTACTTGTTTCGTTAAAACTTTCACGTTTTAGCTAACAGCTCTAGTGTTTGAGTCTAGTTCGTGTGCTTCATATAACTTTTCGCTCGATAATGTTCCGTATTGTGAAAGCAGTACTTTGGAGCCACTTGCGAACTATTGTGTACGTTTAATACCTAACTAACAAGAATTCATCGCGTTTTCGAACAAAAAGTAGAGCGCAAAATCGCGATAGTCGTAAAAACTGGAAGCAGTCAAATACAGCTAAAATTTGGTTGATAAAAAGCACAGACAAGAAATGGAAAATGGATCCGTCCATTGTGTCAGTGCGCAAAACTAGAAAGTTGTCCTTTGACTGAAATATTGTATCCACGATAAAGGCAGATAAAATGTGCTTTCGTTTTACACGATCTCTGTGTGTGACAGCGGCATGACATCACGGGAATCTAGCGCGGGAGGGAAAGCGCTACTTTATACTATACAATACATGTACACAATGAAAAATGGTGATGTAAATACAAGAAATACAGAGAACGTTGCATTCATTTGCTGTTAGTAGCATAATGTTTTTCTTTTGTAAATGTGACCTTTTGTAAGTAAAAAGCGAATCCTTCTTACATTCTTTTCACTTCTTTCCTCTTGGTTAATATCTTACCTGTGATGCATTTGAAATTCTTTGGCACTTTCGTTTTTAAAATGTTGAATTACATTCTTAAACTTAAATGAATGAATTCTCCTAAACGGCTTCTAATATACCATATCTTTAGGTTATATATTGAGTACTAGATATGCTAGTTTACAATACTGTAGTACGGTAAAAGAAATGAGGTTAGCTTTTTGGCATGTCTGTTGCTCCCCTATCACGAAAATTTGTTTTGTCTTCCGGTTTTTATTACATTTGTTTTGCTTTTCCATTGTTCGTATTTTATTACCTACTGTGTATTTTCCGTCCCCGTTTCGTATGTACAAGGAATAAATATTATCTTTGATTATACACATACAATGTATGTCGTAAGATATATTATGTTGATAAATGTCTGAATAATCGGTGACTTAAACATCTTAATGGTCAATTATACTTTAAGTCGAATATAATGCAAAATGGCACGGAGAAAGTTGTAAATTTCAACTTGCAACAAAAAAGGAGATGAAGAAAGGTGGTTCTGGCTATACAAGTTGCCTTTATTGTGATTTTAATTTTGTTGATGACGCTCACAGTCATTTTATTTATCTTTTACTCAATATTCGCAAGTATTCCCATTATCGTAGAGGTCATTGTAATGGATGGCTTTAAATAATTATTAATAATGAATGAATGAAGTTTAATTATCTTTATTACCTACGTAGATATTTTTTATAACCAACGATTCATGCTGTTTGCACTACCGACACCGGGCTTTTTAGCCATGTTCAATTTTCAAAGGATATCTTTTTTGTATAAGGGTAGAAATCGATCATGCAGTCCACATGTTGGTAAGTGACCACTGTCGCCTATGGACATCAGTAATCATCCCCAAGTACAATTAAGTGTGACCACAAATGCGTTGCTACCTCTGAGGACTAAGATGTTCGCCTCGTGTATAGCTGGCAACCACGCCTCTCCGAAACCGAAACACAAGAATTGCTTCACGGAGGATTAAGAGTATGGCGGTGGTACCTCCCCGGTCGAACTAAACGAGTTCTACATGCTATGTAAAACATTAAATAAAGATATTTGATATCGATCTCGTTGTTTGTGTACTTGACTTTGCCGTATAACTTATACCGTTATACAACGATCAATCGGTTTAGTATTCAAATACTTTCGTAAGCAAGGAATCCTTAATGCCGTCACTTTATATAAACGTTAATGTATTCAGCGAGTGGCCGGCAACTTTATATTGGTTTGGAAGTTGTGAACAACGAGCTCTGAGCAAATATTGTTCGGATCGTTTGAAGTTTTGTGTTCATCCCAAGTTCGGTCACTTTCGAGCTGCCCCGTCAGCACACAACTTTTGGTTCTGAAACTAGTCGAGTTTCCAAGGTTGGTTTGTAACTTTGTAAGTGGTTTTGGTAAACAATGCTCTGTATAATGTTTTGTTGTGAGCTTCTGTATATTTTATGGTAATATAATAGTAAAAATTTTGATTGAGTCATGTATATTAAGGTCATCGTATACAAAGGTTATAAATGAGATCGCCTTTAATTTTTAGGAACATTTGACATTCGTAAAATAGATATTGTTAAAACTTGACAATTTATTCATCTAAATATATGATCGTCATACGCCATATTTTATTTAAATCAACAATATTATGGTTGATAACAGTAGTTGAATATTTATTTTGTCTTGTAAAGAGACGTTACTAAGGGTGAAGGCTTCCTCAGATTAACCAGTTTCACGCATACATTTATCCGATCCTTGACACTATCTGAAACAAATAACAGCTTTAATGCGCTTTGGAATAATGAAATCGGTATTATGTGGTACACAATAAATGTAGATTATTTACTATGTACAGGCACAGTAACGCCCGTCGCGTACAAAGCGACATGGGAGCGACAGTCCTTTGTGTCAGTTAAACGGAATTCGGATATTGGATAAGCTTCCGCGGCGTGGCTCGCTTGTTTACCAAACAATTTGATTTTAATTGGTTTCGTCGGCCGCCGCCATGTCGCTCCTGTACCACTCTGGAATCAATTATTCCAGCAATTATACGGGATGGCGATTATCACGAGTCTATTTGTTTGACTCTACATCAACGGTTCACTTTTGTTATGACTTGTAGTAATTACATAGCCGGGATAAATTAATTACAGTTGATTGTACGTTGTAGATGTATTATATAAACAGATTCGATTAAATATTCGACTGCTATGATTGCAAAACAAACTGTCGTATTTTACGTGTCACCAAAGCGTATGTTTAATTTAATATACATATCTGACTACAGAGGAGTATGGATATTTAAATATTTACTTGAATGATTTGAATATTTTTGAATAGAGCTCGCTTTTAATCCTGAAAGTGTTTGGATGTTTTGCGTGGAGAATAATAAAAAACAGAGTTCGCGGAGTACACGCAAAGCTCGAACGCTCGTTCTGAGTAAATTTCCATGACACTTATATGTATGTTTATACAGTAATATTTGTGGCTTATTCCACTGTTTTTGTTATAATTTAATCTTTCCCTAAAACATCTTTATATGTAATTTTAATGAAAAGAATTTCGCGTTAATAACACAAACAGAGTTGTCTCGATTCGTAATCCCTTGTAAACGAAGTTCATTTAGAATTAAGGCGGTACCCTCCGACAGTTTTACGATCCTTATTAAAGACGCCGTTAGAATATTTATTGAATATAGTGAATGTAATAAATTTTGCGTTTATTTTTAGCTAAGTGATTTTTATTACAATACGTACTGCTACGTACCCGGGGAAGTACCACCGCCACCCTCATTATTCTCCGGGAAGCAATTTATTAATGGCAATTTTTAAGCAATTTACTAATGTCCATGGGCGGCAGTGACCACTTACCATCAGGTGGACTGGTGGACTCGTTTGCTACTTTAAACCATATTACAAAAATAAGTGAAATTCTTCGTCTATGAACCTTTGTAACACCAATGTCACTCAGATTTTGATGGACAGATCTCTCTAACAAATTTTATCAGGAGGTAGACTATGTACACTGTCCGCCCGGTTTAGTATCACCGCCTCACCGCCGTGTTGCTGTTGTTTTTTAACATATTGAGTGTCGGTTGGAAAGGTGTGGTTGTCTTTGCATCTAATGAGGCGACCAGCTCTGTCTTGAGAGGTGGCCACGCATCTGTTATCAACCTATAGTAAATTTTTAATCCTATATGCTCTCGTGACCACTTACCATGGTGGTTTGTATGCATATTCAAAAGTGATTTAATATACAACAAATATCTTTCGTCTTCTTCCATTCTGCGAGTTTTTATAATAAGCATAATCATATTAAGTATAGTCAGACTAATGGTCAGAGCCTTCCAAAAGTTCCTGAAGTAGTCTGAAATCGAAACGAACCGATGACTTAAACATGTTTGCTAAAAATGTCTCTGTTCTATTTCCACTTTTATAACAGTATTCGGAGTGGTTTTATCGAAAACTTTAGGGACAGATAATCAATAGTATGTTTAAAACGTGACTGCCACATTTGATTCAGGGTTACGAGGTCACGAAAGTTTCAGTTAACATTTTCTACTTTGTAGGTCATCTTGAGAAGAATTTAGTAAGAATTTTACAATACTGGTAAATTTTGTTACATAATTGATTTAATAGATAAACTGTAGTAGAGTTATTAACTTTATTCTAAAATTCTGTAACAATACTGATTCTATTATATATCTTACTAGATTTTACCCGCGGCTTCGCCCACGATCTTTCTGATATTATTGCCCTTCGAAGCGAATGCCAGAAGACTATGCTACGGGAAATCATATTTTTTGCATCGTCGGAGTCGAAATGTCAAACCCTCTAATACACATATTTATTTACTTCCTATCCAATGCCTAAATACAAAGTTTCATGTTTTTATCTTTGACAATGACAAAACTTCATACAAATTTTCATCCCTTATTTCAACCCCTTTAAGCTTACTTTAAACTACCCTATGTTCTTTTCTAAGGTTCACTCTATTAGTATACCAAATTGCAATACAATTGGTTCAGTAGGTAAGGCGTTAAACTGTAACAAACAAATTTACATTCACATTTATAATATTAGTATAGATATAGATTTTAGCCTAGCTATAAATTGATTTCTAAGGTTGTCTGAAGCGTTGTCTAAGCGATAATCCCCCCTTTCAATACTTTATTATTTGATTTAATTGGTTTGCAACAATAAAGAGTATATTTTATCACTTATAGTATCTGCTACACCTGCTTGAATTAAAATAAATAATTTACATAGTTCTTGCGTAGTTTAAATTAAAATCGAACAGACCGGTTTTTAGATTATATTCATTGTACTCATTACTAGACAATTTTACATATGCTTGTCTCATTTGATTACATAATAATTATGAGTATGAGGTCAGCATTACCATAAAGTCGAAGGCCAATACACATACGATATTATTTTATAAGAGTGTTTCTGCATCATAAATATTATAAATTACATATTTCTTGTCTCATACGATATGTTGTATGTATCTTTTATTTTGCTATGTTTACGTAATACGACTGAGCAATTGAACATACTCTCCAACAGGTTCCTTAGTCATTTGTTGCTGGAATATTAAAATTGGTCACACATGTATGAATTATATTTATTGGGTTAGATCGTTCTTTACAAAGGTTTCCTTGCATTTTTCATAGCGAAATGGCATTTCAAAATAATAAATACTCGGGCATGAGAGAAATTGTAAAGCAGAAATGTATACCTACAGCAATTTAGTAGTTCATGCACCGTGAGCACTGCCTTCAAATATTTGAAAGAGACAGAGACCAACGTATTTATGGAAACCTGTATATTAATATTTATTATATTCTATTATGAATTGAAAATTCGGTAAACAAAGCTCCAAATATTTGGTTGTGACAGAGTATAATTTAAATTGTGTAAACCTGTTTATTAGAGTTGTATAAACAGAATTGGGTAAACAAAGCTTAGGAATATTATGCTTTGTCAATGCCTAATATTCAGAAAATACATATAATTGGAATATTTTGTTTTGACAAAATATCTGATACGGTTCCGATTGTAATACGACATGTTTAGTATTCAATGAAGGTATTGTATTATATGAAACAAGAAATGCTTAACATAAATTAGGATTAAAGATCTAAACGTTATCTTCACATCTCGCTAAGTAATTGTATGTAAATTAATCATAAATATTTATATCGCGATTCATGAGTGGGAGCAATAATTTGGTAATGAAGCAATCTGCATGCTTCAGCGGACGAGCGACAAATTTCGCGTTCGAGCCCATCTCGACGTGCATTTTGCATAACTTTGCATATTTACCGTTAAATGCAACGCGAGGACAGTGGGTAGGTACTCCAGTATGTGTTTCAAGGTTATTAGCTAGATAATGTAATATAACTTTCTGATCACATGCTGTTATCTCAAGTACCTACTTTAGATCTACCTACTTGATACTTATTTGATTTACTTTACATATAAAAACTAAGATAAGTTGTAAGTTATTCTTGCGCGTACATAGTAGTTATTGTAAGTTACTTTTGACCTCCATTTCTGCATTTAGTGTCTTCATTAGTAGTGTAGTTGCGTCTTTTTAAAGGTTTTGTAAGGCAGACATACTTCTAGGAACTGTAGCCCATTACAAGCGAGGTTTCAATATATTTGGTGTCATGAACGACTTGAATTTCATATGAATAAATGCAATATTTTAGCACTCAAAACTCAATACATATTCTTACTTCCATAATTCCTCGTAAATGTACTCAATTTACGCTATTAAATTCGAATGAAACAAAGTTTCAAACGAAGTTAGAGTTTACCAAAAGTTATTATTACTTTATGGCTACAGCAAACACACTTAAAACTTGTGTGTGGGAACGGAAACGAGATATCAGTTATTTAACATTTACATAAAACGTTCAGGTGGTTCAGTTTTGCATAAAACAACTTTCTACCTGCGTGTTTAGAGAACGAGCGCCGTTTATACACATTACGCTCTTATCATATTTTACTTCTCCCAGTGCCCTTGTGAAGTCAGAATAAAAGTAACAATATTAAATTTGCATGTCGGCGGATCCCGACGGGGCGAGGGCCGGAGGGGTGGGCGTGGGGGCTCACGTTTTGTGGGGTGCCCTCGCCGAACGTGCCGGAATGGAATGCAACACACTCACCCCAATCTCATAACCCACCTGACTCTAATGACTCGAAATGAACTTTAAAACAAAGTTATAGTCGTATTACTCGGCTATATTCGCGAACACAATTTAATGAGAACGAATGCCGATGCTAATTGCCAAGGATATATTTTATGTATGCGTCCCATTTACGTATCTTTGTTTTGATGGAACGGAGCGACATGATAAAATACACAAAGGCATGACAGCCGCGTATCCGCCGGCAATTACGTGAAGGTCAGTGACACGCGCGCGTGAATCACATTGGCTTAATTAGAAGAAAAGCGTATGTCAGCGAGCGTCCCTCCGCCGTGTTTACTTTAATCAGTTTTCGTGTTTATGCTCGTGTAGACTTAACGGATATTTCTGATTGTTTTGACGTCTTTGTTTCGTTGTAATGGAACGTTAGCGTTGTTTCTCACATCCATTGTTTGGGCTCGTAAACGAAGGTACATTTGCAAATATTTCTAAGAAAATAAACAATGGTAACAAATAGCTTATTATAACCATTCTATTTCTTTATCAACGGTACGAATAATAAATTACACGCTTGAATCGACCTTCAGTGTTAATGGTCGTATATACTTAACCTGTTCTATGACACCAAAATAAAATGTGTGAAGATATAAGTCTCATACGACAAAGAGTAAATAAGACTATAATAGAGATAAACGATTTAGTAACTCCGTATAAGAAAAACATTCTTACGAAGCGCGAAATTTCAGGTGTACTCGCATCTTACACATGATTTGGTAATTGTTCATGTCAATAAAATGTGTCAAATTACCAACAATGTAAAGTGTTTTGCGTAATCGCTTATCAATAAAACTTTACGATAAAAGATATAAGTAAATCAACAAATAAATTTTAAATTGCGTGAGTCAATTACAATAATATAATTATGTAGGAACGATGAAGGGTGTGCATAGATTAGCTCGAGATTGCGAGAACAATAGTCAGGGAAATCGACACCGAGCAACGCGGCACCTGCGTAAGCATAATAAATCGCGTCGTTCACGTCACGTCGTCGTTACGTAAAGAACAATGGCCGGCTGGGAACGCGGCCATGAACGCGACGCGAATCTATACAGGATCTATTCTATTTATTTATTCATGGCGACGTCTCCGCTTTATACAATATCGTTGTGGAATTGCAAATGGTCGACTGTACCGTTTCCGTCGTCGGACCACTGCATAAACAACGATTTACATATTTTCGACTAACGCCGTTGCTTGCCCGTGTTCAGAAAACGAATGGCTCACCTTTATGAAGTTCGCAGTAAATTCCCGTTCCTGTAGCCCCTCTCGGATAAGATCGTTCTCGAATATAATTTGCGCCTCGGTATAATTCATTCGGTAGTAATAATCGAATGTTGACCTCAAGTTATAAAGTCTTTATAGGTCGGGTTCCTTGTTATAGCGTTTTTATTAATATTTAATTCAGCTATTTCAATTCATAAATTTTATGTATATTTAACGACATATTAAATTAATAAAAACAGACAATATTTGTGTAGACTGACTACATGTTTAAGCTTAAAATTCTTGGATTCCGTAGCCGTTATAAATTCCATATAAGTGAAATGTTTAAACTCTACTCACTTGACTCAACATTACATTACGAGTATGTGTACTTTCACCCCGAGTTACCGTTACTTGAACTACTAGGTATCTTCTGTCTCCGTCACACATCGCTTAACTCAATCTCTATTACCTGAGCCGGTTGTAATATCCTCTCTGGGATATCTGTCTTATCTTGCCCTCTTTTGTAATTTATTGAACAGGAACTGACAGCTCGATTTATAAGTTTATTGAGAGAGGGATTCCACTTCTAGTTTGAATAGGCTTTGAAATGAACAAAGAGAGCTTCCACGGGCTCCGGATCTCGAATACCTAACGATTCATCTGCTGATGAAAAATGTTGTTTGTATAAACTGTCTTTCATTTATTGCAGTAATTATTCTTTGATGAAAAAAGTTATTAATATATTATGGAAACGAGGCAGATTGCACTATCGTGAAAAGTTTGAATCATACGTTGAAGCTGGCAAGTGGAATCAAATCAAAGATTGTTTTGACGTTCATTCCATGATTTAGTGTTGAATTAAATGTACACACGTTTCGTGAACGTTCCGAGGGTATTTAGACCACGTCGTGCCACGACAGAAGCTGGGAATTTTTCACAGGATGACGCAAATGCATTTTTTACACAATTATCGTTGTGTTGGTTACTCTCGCTCCGTTACACCCATTTGCCCTGAACAAGATCGGTCGGCCGATCCGGTTTAACACCAAGTTTCCACCAGTCGACCAGGCGCGCGGACCCTGCCTGGATCATCTCTCACACCCTATCCACTCAGCCCTCTCTAATCGCCGTAAACGGAAGATTCATGGTCCCTAACAGGGAATTTGAGCGTCGAACCCTAATCGGTTCCTAGAAGAATTTATTACTACCCTTCCTCGAAACCTGTTTCGATTGTCTTTGTTTTAAGGCAGTGTTGGATGGGAAAATAAGACTGTACAAATATTTTATTAGGGATAACCAAACAACAACAACTGTCTACGTTTTATTTATAACAATGCAAGATTTTACTAACAAAGTAATTATTATAAAACGTAATAATAGCATCAAAGAAGATCAGAAGATTATAACAGTTACGTCAAAACAGTAGTAAGTTTATGCTATGTTATAAACATTAATATAACCGCTTAAATTGTTGATCCGATACTTTAATCGTTTCTTATATTGATGGGTACGTCTTAGAAAATTATATAAAAATGATGTAATAATTGTAGCAAAGTTAAAGGCCAGTGAATGCTCCACCAATTTACAAGATGGCGCCGGACGTTACGCAACAAGCAGTGCGCGGGCGCATTAAATTGATCGTTGCGCTGATTGACGCTCACGGCCTTTTGTGCACTAGTAAATAAATAACTCAGCTTATTGTATCATACGTGATGAACAAGCGCTAGTTTATTAGAGCACTTCTGGTTCCATATCAGCAGTATGTAACAAGGATTCTTTATACATAATGCGTGTTATTATCGGAATGATTCAAGTTGATTTCTAATTTGATTATCATGTTTATCAATAAAACTTTTCCGTTTTTATTAAACGGTTTTATTTAGCTCACCCCGTTTGTTTATTTATTTGTTTAGGTCAAATTTAGTAATTGAAATTTAACCCT